>DWEM01002526.1:0-11923 GCA_018245935.1 Agara belti belti | reverse complement strand
AAAAAAAAAAAAAAAAAAAAAAAAAAAAAAAAAAAAAAAAAAAAAAAAAAAAAAAAAAAAAAAAAAAAAAAAAAAAATACAGTCGAATTGAGAACCTCCTCCTTTTTTTGAAGTCGGTTAATAAGCAAAAAACATTGCGAGGAAACCGGTACATCTTGAGTTCTCTGTAATGTTCTTTAAGGCATGTAAAGTTTATTAATCTACGTTTGACCAGCGTGGCGTACGACCTTTTCATTTATGAAAAGACTCTCCAACCAGAGATCGTTGAAATGTTTGCCATATGTTGTCTAAAAGACTATCGACTCAGTCGCAGAGTCACTCACTCATTCACACGCGACTCAAAATGTTACAATAAAGTAATTACGCTTATTTAAATAAGTACATTCATTTGTTAAGTACACAGATTATGTCCCCATAAGCCGACCATTGGATGAAATATTAAAAGGTAAATAAATAAAATTAAATAAGTTGTATTGATTGAATCAAAGCGATATACATCATATAGAGCACAATTGCCTTAATACTCAATGATGTTAATATCAATTGCTGTTCCGTTTCGGAACCGTCGTCGCTGTCTTCTCAATCAAGTATATCGAGTGGACGGCCATGCTCGCCCCGCATTAGGGAGCACTGGACGAGGGTACACAATTTGCCGACGTTTATGCGCACAGCGACCATCCTCTATATGTAATTTACTTACGTCTAACTGTGGCTAGAGGGAAAAATCTTTTAGGGTAATGTTTTTTTCGTAAAGCCTATAGATTACGCCGCGGGGTTTATCGCGAAAACTGTCAATGTCATTGTTTTTTGCTCGCTGTCCAATTGTTTCAGTCTAGATTGTAAATATTTGGCTGGAAGCTCTAGAAGTTCTAGAACGATGTAAGACGCAAAGTAAATCCACGAGTACCTCACCTTACGTATAGTAAATAGGGCGATTTTATAACCAGTAGCTCATCGTTAAATTGAAAAGCAAATTTGTCTTTAGCTATACTTCGAGTCGCATCTGGATTTGGTAGTTCAACAGCTGCGGCTCACAAAAAAAATAGACGACCATCCGAAATCTCAATAGAAAGTAACCCTCGGGTAGGGATTGTACAAAACATTGTCATGTCTTTATTTTTTGTTGGCCTGTAACGCACCCGGGAATTTTACCTGAGACGAGATAAATATTTATGTCGTTATAAGAAGCGCTGGTGAAGGATGAAGCACTAAGTCGCATTTTAATAATACTCAACGTGTACCTACACGACATTGTAGTGTCTTAGAAAAATGAAGTTTTATGTTCTACCTTTTGCTTGCACCATTTTCTAAGACCGCTCTCCATAAATTGTCTGAGTCTATTCTATTACCCAACGACATTGCAAAAACAAACGCTTGTGCATATACTGTAGAAAGTGTATTTTGTCTTTCATAGTGGCAAAACTTGCAGTTTCTTTGGAAATCCAAAGAGGAAAGTGTTTCCGATGTTGATACATAATACTAGAGAAAGCCATGATATTGCTAAATGATCTCTCGGCAGCGAGAACACAAAATGAGCAACCTACAAAATTCCCATTCATCGATAGAATAAACCCATAACAAATTCAAGAGCATCACACGCTGTTTTATATGTAAATCAACGGAATGAATAAACAATCACTTAGACTTCGATCCGGCAAAGTTTTCCTGAAGCAAATAAGAAAAAACTCTTTAGGTGCGCAGAAGTTTGAAGCGTTAATTAAGATTTCTTAATAGAAATTTAAATAAATCTCGCCAACGGCTATGACAGCTCGGACGAGCTGTGTTCCTTTCATAAAGCAACATCATCTATAAAATTATGATATATTGCGGGATGTAAATTCTATATTATATACAAATACAAGTGCAGCATAGGATTTAAATGCAAACCAATCTCAAATTTAAAAAAAAACGTAGCTATATGCGATGTGAGTATGATTGTTTGTTAAGCTTTCACGCCTTAATTGCTCAAACGATCATCATGAAATATTATACACATATTGCCAGGAATACAGAAAAGGACATACCGTACCTTTTATCAATAGATAACGTAAATACTATTCCCGAGAGACGGAAAAATTCTTTATATAATATGCTCGACGTATAAGAAAAAGTTATCAAACCATTGTATTTAAGGACAACAACGCGAGCTATTAATAATTTATTTTTCCTTTCAATATTCTGTCATTGTCTAAGATTTAATAAAAAACTGTACAGCTTCTACGCAACGAACGGTGCGTTTTATGAAAACAGCTGGGTACGTACATTACATATAACGTGGGCAGTACGTCGAGTGCAGCGAGCGGAGAGGTTATCGTCACGCATGTAAACATCCTGTGACTAATTTCGCTCCAGCAGCGCTGAGAGTGAACAGATGTCCAACCTTTATCTATTGTTTAGAACCATTTACCGTTCGAGTGAAGCAGCGGTCTCGTAGTCACTATTTTACAAGCCAAACGCCTTCGAATCGAATTCACGCGGTATTGCAATAATCAGATAGTAGGTACAAACGCTACAAAATTTTTATGATGATACGAATTTTAGATAATGAAAACAAATAGGTACGGCTAATGATCGCAATTATGAATAAAAACGACATATAGATCTTGAAGTTCAATTATAAGTATGGGGATCGTTTTAAGGAAACCATTATCAAGCGGCAGTAACCTAGACGGTATACCTGAATGGACGTACACATTTTGGGAATGAAACGTTATTTATCACAAGGTAGACCGTACGCACGTTTAATGTGTATACTATCGCGTGAAAAATCGATCGTGGATTTTGCGATCTCACGCTACACTGTCAGAGTAAACAAATGTACTGGAACTAGCCGTGTCTATTGTGCTTCGAACATATTTCACCTTGTCATTGGTCCATCTCATTCAAGAGTAAACAATCCGCAAGCGATGTCGCACGCTGTGCTGATTTATATTATGTACTCAGTCAGCAGTGCAGCTGGTGTTGCCACAATTGCGCTTTCATACCGCTAAAAGCAATTGCAGAATAAATCTCTGAATGAACCACGTTACGAGTAAATTCTATTTGAATGCTATAATTTTAAACGGCTCCAACACTAATCACATCATCGCTAATGACATCCACACTAAAGTCAATTGTTGATACATACTTTAGTGAAGTCCCGCACAATTCGGAAAAGCACATTTTCTAATTATCTAGGAATACTAAAAGTCCTGTGGCTAATAAAAACAGCTACCAACGTTGTACCATTTTATACGTTTTGATGTTTGTTTCTTCAGCATTTCACTTGACAATATTAGTAGGCATGTTAACTTCATTTCGCGGACCTGTCGCGTCGCTATTCGGGAAGATTTCGGCCTTTCCAATTGTTTTCCCTTTAACTTGTTCACAGTTTCTTTCGCTTATTTGCTGTAAGCGTTCTGTTAGTTTAGTTGCCAGATAAAAATTCGATTTATTTTTAGTGCCTGCAGTACAAAGAGTACAAAAGTCGAGTTCGTTTGCCAGTACATAGTGCGACGGTACTCAAAAGTTCCTAAATTTGCAGGTTTTGACGCGTGTCACGCTTCACACGCTCCACGGCGTATTTCAGGCTAGATTCACTGAAATATACGTCACGGTGCGAGTATGCCATTTAATTTTTTTTACGCAGTAATGTTTTTCTATCGGAATTTGATTTTTCTTTATTGATTATTGACCATAAGGATGATAAGGAAAATTTCTACAGACAGATATTTGGCACTCGGTGCTGTCTGCCTACCCCGTTTGGGACCTGGCGTGATGATATGATGTTGTTGTTGTTGTTGTTGAATATTGATAATTTAACTCATAATCCAAACGCATTGAAAATAAACATGATAACCGTCAAGTAATGGTTGATGTACGCTTATAAGTGTAATGATTTATGAGACTATGATAGAAACGGCAACAAAAGTAGTACTTAGTAGTAGTAAAATTATTAACCATAACTAATATATGACTACAGTTTACGGCAACCGGCAGTGCTAGATGATGTTGATGTCAAAAAGGATTAAACTAGCTGGCGTTTTGTCTGAAAAGCGTTACAAAGCGCTCGCATGGCCCGTCTGTGCGAGCGTGTAAGCTATCATTTTTCACATCCTAATCCGAAGACAGGCTCGTCAAAGGGACCGCTTATCGCGGCCTCCAATTTATTTCCTTGGGATTTCAACGTGATATTGTCATAGACGTATCACTGTATGTAGGTACACGTATCCCTGATCCCCGATAAACAAGTAAATAGGATCTTATTTTTTTCCATCTGCGACTTGAAATGTTTTTGTATCAATGCCATCAACGCGCGTGTGTCGAGTAGATTCGTCTTGTATAATTCGGGGTCTATTTATTTTCACATTTATATCAAGAGATACATTTTATTCAGTAGGAAAATTGTATCTATAATAATGGTAATTCTAAATCATCTACGATCTAGCATGAAAAATGTTTAAATTAATTCTTTAGTTCTCGCAACATGGTGGAGATTAAGTAAACCTTGTTAAAAATTTATACATATTGTTAAATGTGGTACACTTCTTAGCAACGTTTTGGCTGTCGAAAAATCACCTGCTTAATTGTCACTGATGTATTTACCTGAATTCGTTAAAGGCATAGATAGGTATATGCATGAATTTTTTTTTATGCTATGTCAGGTATATAACAGAAATCTTTCCCGTAAGAAATTTTGAGTTTAGACCGTAAAAACGTTCATACAACGAATTTTACATCATTAGTAAAATGTAAGTATATATTGCTGGCTAAATAACTTTAATTATCGGGTAATGAAATACCATTAGTCTTTTAAAATATTTATCTAACGTTAATTTATTTGGACGAAACTAAAAGCAGTAAAAACGTTGTTCCTTTTACGTTTAGCCGAAATAGCTTTTTGTTGAATAAACATTCTCAATAAACGTTCCCTTTTCTGAATTTCACCAAATTAAAAATTCTTATAATAGATCGCTTAACTGTAATAGACGGACATATTTTAAACTTTTGAATATATGGAGAAATTTTAGCATTCATTTTCAGGTCCATCGTTTAAAGTGTGGAAGCGTTTATTCTAGTTTTCTAAAGTTGGACGAAACTACGGTAATATTTCAGTCTTTCAGTCGTAAAAGCATTACGATCCTATACTCACTTATGTCTGCAGTTTTCCTATTCGCTAAAAGGATTGCTTATAAGCGATGGGTATTCGATTCAAATAATGAAATAGAACACCTGAAACTGATTTACATTTAAATATTCACGTTTGAAGTGTATTCGATTCAATATGTTATGATACATCAAACGATTTATTATTACCTTCGCCGCGATGCAACTAAACGAAATGTCGTGACTTTCAAATTTGATGCAGCATCACGTCTTGCACCACCGGCATGGTGTACTAAACGTTTTCTTTTATGCTATTACATTATTGTGGTTACAGCAATCACGACTACAATGCAGTGTGCGATCATTAGATGCTTTTTTTATTCCACAAATTAAACTATCCAAGCAACATTTGATATCGAGTATCTATATATGAATAAAGTTCTGTTTGACATTATGAGTTGTTTATACATTAGCGGCAGAAATTAAATCGTCTGTGGTATTCAGATTAATTGTATAAATATAGTTAAGATAGAACGTGTCTCTAATAGGAAGAGGAAGAGTGCGATCACGACTGAGAGCAGATCAACGTTCGCGAGTTCACATGCGTGGTCGCACCATTAGTGACGAGTCATTGTCTCCTGGTACTCGCTGCTGGCGCTCCTATTGTAAACGCAAACATGTGACTAAAAACCAATGCAATTTCAAGGTTCAAAGCTATAGCAATAGTTCGCATCTAAAATGTAAATTCCGTAGCTGATCTGCAAATGTCTCTTTACACGCCGAGACCGACAAATAAATCTAACGTATGACTCGCGAAGTTATTCAGGAGTGTAGTCTACACATCTAGGGTAAACTCCGCCTACGTTTGAAAAGATCAAATTTCAAATTACAAATAGGTATCATTTGCGAAATGTTACAAGGTTTATATTCTTTAAGAATTATGTGATTTAAGAATATTATTTTTACAGTATAGGTAACAAGAAATACAATATGGAATTCCATGTTGATGCTATAAAATGGCCTCTTTCTACGACATCAAAAGGCTTCGTTTCGACGAAGGTTTGTTTCGAATGGATTATTCTGCCGCAGGGAACGAAACGTCTATACGTTTTAATTTGCGATTTCATTATTCGCCAGTGAATGTTTGCTTTTTTTCCATTGTTAATTTAACGCGTTTTATTTTTAATTAAGCACATTAAATAATCTATTACATCGCTGCTAACAAGTCACTGTACTTATTTTCGATACATTTTTAATAGATTGTAAATTTTACACTCTTATAACTCAGTGGAATTTTGGGAATATTGGATTACGTTGTCAGCATCAAACGGTTGCTTGTAATTAGAAAATGAATGTCTATTGTATTCGACGCTTCGGCATTTGCTTTGTTTGCAAACAATACATGGAATGTGGAATATTTTAATGGTATGTTCTATAGCTGGAGGCGGGGACATTTTGTGTTATGGGATTTAAATAGCTTTAAGCACATCACGTTTCCATATATAAGCTCGTAACATATATGTATATCAAATAATTTTAACGGTTCTACGAGATCTTTACCTTTGTAAGAAAAAATCGCAACTAATGAATGGAAAATAAACATCATGTACTATTTTCTACTATCGCAGAATTTAGACATTTTAGATTTAACTGGTGCCATGGCATAACTGTACACGGTCATAATCCTTCCTCTAGGGCCGATATATTTGCATATAAGGTTATTATATACTCCTAAGTGTATAGCATTATATGTAAAAAATCTCCTAGTACATATACAAATATACTATTCTGATCATATTATGTTTATTTTATTTATTGATCATTATGACATCATACTAGTGTCCTCGCTTTGTTAAGTAGATGATACAAATTGTTATCTATTTCACCTATAGCGCATATTATCGAACAAGTGATTTATAATAGGAATATTTAATGTATTTTCCTATTCCTTAAGTTAAAATTCGTACTTAACTGATTAATAGCGTTACTATAAGATAAAGTTATTCAAGCTGTATCAATTCTGTATAAATGGATTTGTAGCAATATTTTAAAAAGATGCGATATAAAAAACACCATTAAAAATCAACATTAATGGAACTTTCAGCAGAGCTTCGCTAATAAAAGTATTATGAAAGAAACAACCACCGATGTAACAAGAAGTGCTTTTTAGTGAATTCTCTCTTTAAGCTTGTAAAGTGATATAATCCCTAACTTATACCTAAAATAATTTAAAGTGATAACGGAGCGGCTAAGTCAAGCTCGTCACTGCGATATATCAATGATTATGGGTTTTATTGGTTCTGTGCTTGATGGAGCGTGACGCTGCTGTCTGGCTGAACATGAGAGGGTCCGCGATTTCGTTGAGAAATTGCCGTTTTTATGGCGCGCTACACCGTGCGAATACAAACGTTCCGCTCTACCGATTAAACTTCCAAAATAACACTTCTGTTCCAAAAAGTGAACAACACTACTGTTTATAAACGGGTTGGAATAGACTTGCCTGCTCTCTTGGTCTAATGGTTAGAGATCCTTACTGCGAACCCGAAGTTCGTGGCTTCGATTCCCATTTAGCACAAACAAACAATGTATTGAGTTCTTTCCGGTTTGATGTACAAATTTAGCAGCTTCAGATTGTGGTTGTGAAAATTAATGTAGGTTTTTCATTAATCAAGATTAGAGATATTACACAGAAATCGATATTTTGATAAAGTCAATTACGGACCCTTAAATTTCCGTTAGCTATGTAGCTCTTTGCTAGTTAAATTAAAAAAAGCAATGTTAGAAAGCCGAAAGGTAAAGTTTATTTTTTTTTAATTACGAACAGCACATTAATGACACTAAAGAGTGCGAACGTTTAAATTGTGTTTAAGGCCATTAAGAATTTCCGTGTGTTGGTAAACATTAATGGGTTTTCAACTTTTCATCACGGTTGTAGTAAATGACGCCTAAGCGACGTGACATGACGGCGCGGCCGCGCTCGAGTAGCCATTAAATTGTCATTGCCTGAGGTCGTATGCGGTGGAGTGGCAGTATGGGCATAAATCAGATAATTAACCCTTGGCCCTTATTAACGACATAAATTACGCGCCTCGCGGCTCACCACCCCAGATGTGATGTGGGCTTAATATCCGAATAACATATTCAACGGTTGGTCTGACGATAAACCTTTGCGACTACCTGAAAGCCTACGTAGAACAGAGCGGTAATCTCGCGTAGGCTTCAACAACATTAACTTTGAGCCTAAAATAGAAAGTTTAGTTAAATACCAAGGTTGACAAAGCGAGCTAGCGCTTTATACCGATGTTAAGATGTAAATTGTAAACATAAAATATACCTGAAGTCGAGATAAATATTTACATGTTATGTCGACAGTTTTCTGTAATATCAAAATATATGCTGCGATGGCCTATTGACTTGGATTTCAGTCTTCCGCGTACTTGTACTTTGTACACAAAATAAAAAATGACCGTAATCTGGCAACCCTGCGCTTGCGGCAGGACCATTATGGGCATAACGAGTGAGTCATCGCTCGTTATCGGCCATCGCGCCAGATGTCATCGAGGGGATGAAATTATCAAAGTGCAACATTAACAGTAGCATACATGGATAATTAGAGGGCACTAAATTTAAAATATAGGGGCACGTTTATTAAATAAGTCCTTAAATTACAGTATCCAGTGTATATAAAAGCAGTAATCAAAGTATAAAAAGTACATTGTTGGACCTTTTTTTTTAAATATATATAGTTTTTACGCTGTTTGTATATGTTTATGGAAATGTCTTCCCTCGAAATTGATCCTGTTTCCTAAAAAAATAAATTCTCAGTGAAATACTTATTACATACAACATACGAGTAGCCGTATGGTTCGCATTTATCTTTTAAATCGAATAAAAAATGTGCTAAATTACAACACAGATAACAAAGATCAAAATATAATACAATTCGTTCAAAAACATAACGCGCTAGTGTTATTAAATGAGAGGATAAAGTAAAAGATACGAGCGCGTGACTGATGTGAATGTTATTGTACGGGTTGTAATCTATCAAAACGTCCACCGTCCGTCGAGCTGACAGCTATCGCGCCGCTACAAATTTATCCGATGAGAAGCGCAGTATTCTTTCTCTCGAAGCATTTAACATTACCCGATACGATATCGTCATCGCACGCGGAACAGACATGGCGATGCGTAAAACGATTTAGGAAATACCATCCGAAAGCATACGATTACACCCGAGGTTCTTTATAGAAACGTGTACATTCTGTAGATATGAGCGAAACCAGCCTGCTTATACCGCGCGTAGTTTAATTAGCATGAGAGTTTGTTGGAAATATAATTTAATTACTCGGGAAGTGAGTTAATACGAGTTTTCATAGCAATATCGTGTCGGAAAATGTTGTATTCACTACCGTTAGTACCTATATTGCGAGATCTATTAGGAGCTTCGCTGGAAGATAAAACGGCTTTGTCTTTGACAGCTGACGTTCCATTTAGTTTCTCACTTCGACCACGGCAATGGAAAGTAATGTTTATTTTTACCGCTCCTGAATAGATTGCTTTGGTAATAAAAATCAAAGCTCCGACCGGCTCCATTGTTTGCTTTGAAGTCGTAAGCTAAATACTCTCAGTATTTCATTCATAACGAATAGTTAAAAGTAATGACACAGTTTGAAAGGCGGCGTCGTTGAGCGTGACATAGATAAGAGAGACGCAGCTTTGTCTGTAGGTGTGTGCTCCGATACCATACATTAGCTATTAAGTCTATAAAGGTCCTTTCTTCGGGGTCGAATTGATATAGGTTAACGAACTCATGAGCATTGAACCGTAGTCTCGATTCAATACAAGACATAATATAACCCTTTCTTATGCGTGAAAATTACCTTGTAATACGCAGAGTTATATTGTTATACAAAATACTGATCAAAGCAAAATACTCACGTACAAGCTAAGATATACAAATATGCATAATTTTCTTTACATTGAATCAAAAGTAGGGGGAGTGATAAAAGCTTCTGGTTGGCAAAAGGAAAACTAAAAAAGCGCTCGTATTTGAGAAGAAATGACGGAAAACAGTGAAAGACCATTAGTGCTTTAAGCATATGTACATATGTGTGGATGACTAGAGCTATGAAATTACCAACCCTAATGAACTGGTTTAAAATGTAGAAAAAATTAAGTGTTCTTTCTAGATGAGAGCAATTAATGTGATAATGGCTGCAACGTTTTTTATGCCCACTGCTGGGCATCGCTCTCGCAACCGCGGCAGGCTTAGAGCGTTCTCGACCGTGCTGCGTCGATGCGGGTTGATGGCCATACTTACGGGTTATTGGCTAACCCACCTGTTTTAATTCTCATCAAGTGTAACGAGGAATTTACAAACACAATTATTTTTGGTAAATTACAACTAAAATAAAACCAACATGGGAAGTGCTTATTGGATATGGCAGCATAGATGTTTTTGTGTTGAATAAAATAAAGGTAATTAGCGTATGTAAATTGCAGTCTCTATAAATTATATCGAGCCCCACTGAAAAATTAATAAGCCGATTTCAAAGCTTTGCCATGAAGTGGAAGTTCGTTAACAAGCCACTATAATGGTTGCGCAGTAACGCCGAACGAACGTAACAAGCCCATTTGAGAACTTTAGATAGCATTTGCGGTTTTGAGTACCTACAATCTCTCGACTATTTTTAATTATTTAATAATGTGCCATAAATCAGTTGAAACTAAAACAAAATGCAAACCGTTTGCACTAAAAGGTACGCTTTACCCACTTGTATATCTGTATAATACTAAATACCTGTATTTTAACAATAACATCAACACATTTATCGTCACACCTATAAACACGAATTTTCTTTCAGACTTAAATTATTATATAATATGATACGAAGCTTACAGATTATATACATATAAACTTTACATAGACAACGATTTTTATACGTGTCTGAGTCCGTAACATAAATAAGTTTGTTTATAAACTAAATTCACTTTGTACGGTACTGTTCATAACGTTAATACTCGTATGTAAATCTACTGAAATTCTATCTCTCAGTCGTCTTACGGTCTTAGTCTAAGAAGGGTCCCAGTAGATGGCCGTTTAAAGTTATATACGGTATGTTAGGCAGTGTTTATTAATCTGGGTCGGTAGGGACGGAGGCTGTGTACTATCGAGGCTAATGTTGTATTAAAAACGTTAATGGGCGGCGTACTTAAGAATACTTTTTTTTATTTATCACCAGAGATGCCACGATTTGGGGAGCGGTATCGAGTTAAGTACGATTCACATCTTTTCGTACGTCTCTCTCTGTCTTTCATCTTAACAGATTGAACGCAAGAATCCCTTAGTCTTTACGCTTATCTAGACGGGACCGTCTGTGAGTGCTACCATTTCCACAAATAGGCAAACATCGAGCAGACAAAAAGGCAAGAATCTCAGCAATGACATGCGAGGCATTTGGAAAAGATCAAAGTGATTGCCTTTATCAAAACGTATGACGAAATCGATTACAATGTTTGCTTATTTTTGGTTTTAAAGCTTTATTGATCGTTGAACAAGCTTATCAACGAGACTACATTTTTTATATGAATTTTTTTTGCGTAATTCCAAAATTTCCTTTCAAAGCTTTGACGTGAAACGAAACTTCATTAACGAGTCCACTGTTACAGCGTGCGAATGTTGAATAAACAGTAATAAGCCAATTTGAGGCCTTTGTACTACTTTACGGGATATTAGTACAAGTAAATAAGTTCAGTGAACTACATATTTTACGTACGCAAACAAAGGTTGTATAAAAATTCTCCAAAAGGGATTTTGGGCACCAATAACTGATGTATT
>DWEM01002525.1:0-11924 GCA_018245935.1 Agara belti belti | reverse complement strand
TAACTGGTGAAATGTGGGGGTGTACTACACTCCTCTGCCTACCCCTTCGGGGAATACAGGCGTGATGTTATGTTTATTGTAATAGTAACATTATTTGAAACATTTTCATAGTTGTAAAAGTATTCGTTTACTCGGATGTATTTTATTTTCAATCGATTTGGAGGTAATTAACAAGTTCAGAATTTCGTACTATTTACTCCGTTTAATGAATAATTGGTGCTTAAATCTCCTTATTGTATCGTCTAAAACCGTATATTTAAATTGGACTCGTATTATCTGTAACACTTTCGTTATCTAGACTGAGCTCTTGATCGTTTTGATTTCCTAATCTTTTATTACTGCCATTACTTGACGATTTGCGTGCAAACGGTAGAATGATTGCTATACAAACAAACTTACCTATAACATACGAGTAGCCATCGAGCGTCAGGACGCATTTTCTAGGTGCCCCCGAGGCAGACCTGTGTCTGTGCGCTCCAGGTACAGCACCCAGAGCCCGACCTCCACCCGGATCGCTGTGACACTTATGCACGAGCTCTTTATCGTTAGCCAGGTTACTGTTGCCGTCGACAGAGCCCTGTCTGCTGCCTTCCAGCAGCGCTTTCCCGCGTCGCATCATCACATCATACGCTATCTCCAGTCAAAACGCAAAATTCCACTTCCGTTTCACTCACTCTAACTCGCGCAAACTTTCGAAGCACACCACCGAGCCCACCGTACCGCGACACGTGTTACCAAACACAAGACTAATCACTCAAATGCTCGATACATATGTTTATTTCAGCATGTTTTGATATGTAACAGATCGTTGTCATAAACAATGTACATTTTTCAGACGTATTCATTGGTTCGCTGATGTACTGCTAATAAATTTCAAATTATTACCATAACATTGCTAATTTTAGTTTTCACTGCTCTCTAAATTAGCTCCTTTTGTTTTGCAAGCATCAAACGTTTTTTTGATTCATTTTTGAAACGGTAACGGCCACCTATTTACGTATACCTCAAACGCGATTAAGATATTACATATGCGATAAATGTATTTATCAATAGTTTTATTGTCATTTTTATCTGAATCATTAATATCGTTCGTTTAAGTTTTCCGTTGAATTCCTATCTTTTTGTCAACATCGTCGTTTTGTATAGTGTATTAATATTTGTGTTTTGACTTAAACAAAATGGAGCTGTACTAGAAAAAGAATTTGCTCACGTTTAAGAAGATAATGATTTAAATATATTATTGGTCATACATATAGATATGTACTCGTATATCATGGATGCAATTAAGATTGTAAGCGCATTTAATGTATTCATCGATTGTCACTTTGAATATTTTTATTGACGTCATATACACAAGTATTATCCGATTACAGGCTTAGATTAGTAGGATTTACATTTTATGGTCTATCTTATGAGCATGCATGCTACCTAGTCACTGCGACCCATATATATAGAAGTAACTATCGTCAGTCAAATCATTAATGATTTCATGATCATAATAACTAATTTTTACGGATATATTAATGAGCTGCTAATATATATAATCGTTTCAATGAATATCGACTCCGTTGTGAAATAATTCTAGCGCATTTCAGTTCATCTTTCATTAATACAGGGGTTTTTTTTTTGTTTACTTTTTTTAAATTGTTTTATCTATCTAGAGAGAGATTAATATGATTTTAAAATCGTTTCTTTGTTTTGACGATAGTTTTATCGTTTTCTCTACTAGTGTTGACTTCTTTGAGAATATATTGCAGCATTTTTATATTTTACTGTTTTAGATAGCTCTTTTGCTTTGGTATTTTTTTATTGTTTTAGCCAGCAACCCATTCTTTTATTCTATTCTTTGAGCATAAATTCTTGGGAATACTAATAGAATTTTTTGTAGTTTCTTTGTTATGGTATTTTTTATAATTGTTTCATGCAATATTTCTTTTGTAAATAGTTCCTCTATATGTGCAATTTTTGTAAGTTTTAACTAGTGCCCATCAAATTCTTTTCGAATAGATTGTTGAGGATTTTAATGGAGTTTTTTTTATAGTTTCTTTTCGTTCGAAATTTCAAAACTGTAAGTTTCCGCCGGGGTAAATAAATCGTAAATCCTTTCGTGTTTCGTTGCCAAACAATAAAACCGCCTGTCTCGTAACAAATCGTGGATACTAACTTGAAACAGTTAGATTCTCCAGCGCCCGAATCAGATTGTTTATTAAATATTATGTTCCTACGTGGGATGTTACTCTTTAATTTATAATCCGCGTCATTTTGATTAGGAACAACTGGCATTTTTCATCTTATATTCATACATACTTTTTAATGGCAAAATTTTTTATGGCAATTAATATCGTTTTTCGGAGTAATAGAACAGCTCTACCGGACCCGATACTGACACCCTAACCTAATTAACCAATATGTAGACAAACAACTCTTTGTATTACGGAAAACTAATGAACTATGTTAACGAACGCCAACCATCGGACCTTTGTTCGTTAATGTAGCGAGAATTTTAGCGTTTGCGCGCTTTGTGAGATATCAATATAACTTCGGTTGTTTCATATTCACGTGAAGTCGCCTTCCACTTCAAAACTCCGTCAGTCGAATCATAGTAACTCTAAGTCGGGATTGCGTCTACAATTTTTCTCCCCAAACACATCGTAATTTACCCAACTTTGGCAACACCGTGAAATGAATGTTTGGCGTAACGCAGGTGGAAACACGGAAATCTATTTTCACGCGACGACTGTTGTTTTTCCGCCATGGTAACGCGTACACGGGGCGCCCATAAAACCCTGCGTCATGGCCCATAGAGGGTGGGGGCGCCCCCCATTTGTAAACAGATTGTGACGTTGTCCGACGGACTATTCCAAATCGCGAACAACAGGTGGTCTCGTTACCCCAATCCGGTGCCAAGTTTGTAACAACACTTAAATGGCTCGTGGTACCCAATATTTTATGCTACTTTAAAAAGAAAAATATGTGTTTTTTACTTTATCTGACTTTTTCCGATTAAACAATATATGTAAACGGATAAGTCGGACGGAGGTGCGTTCGGAGCCGCTCAGGGCGGCATGGCGTTACCACACGTCCGGAGCGCGTGGGGGCCTGCGCGCGACTGCCGACTTAGCCGACGAAGCACATGCTCGACCCGCTACAGGTAGCTTCTGATTAGAACTGGCCACTTCAACTTCCAAATTCTAATCCCCAGGGGTGTTTTCAATGGTGCCCGAAGACGGAGCGGATTTTTCCTTAAAAACCTTGGCCTTTTTGCTATCTTGAAAAACACTAAAGGTTACGCGAATCTATCAAACTTAACAATTGTTAGAGGGAATATTGATGCAAAAGAGATTTTTTTTGTTTGTACTATAAAATGGTATTTCTATCAGAGCTTAGAAAATAGCATAAAAGATGTCAACTTGCGAAGGCTTCGACAATGCACTGTGTTATGATAAATGAATTTTACCCACGTCTTTTTGTATAGGTAGATGTATAATTTCTCGGTTAAAAATGATGCACGAATACCTATCTTATGTTGTAGAATGATTCACAAGACTTGGCCCAAAAAAAAATTGCAGCTGCAAAGTGTAGTTAGTACCACTGCGATGCTTATCTAGTTGCGATTTTTCCAAATCAGCTATTTCGATGCAGCTTTAAGGATTTGATAAATCAACATACTAGTAATACAAACATGAAAGGAACGTAATCCTAAAGGTACAATTAAAATTTTACAGAAATATTAGATAATATCTATACTTTTGCGCGTACAAATTGTACGTTCAGGTTAAAATATTGACTAAAATAAACAGAAATTTACGATAGATAATTAAATCAGCGCAAAACCACCAGTTAGGTGTGTGATATTGCACATTTAAGTCAAAAAAATATTTAATACACCTATGGTTTACATAGCATAGTAGCTCGTGCATTTCGCTTCAAAGTTCAAACCAATCAGCAAATATATCCCTCGATCATATAAAAAGGTATACCAACCTTAGTACTAATAAAATAGTGCAGCAAAAAATGGGTGGCCTACACCCAGCAGTGGGGAGATACGGGCTGATTAGTAGTAGTGCAGTAGTACTAATAAATAGGAGATTCGAGTGGACGATTGCAACTTTAACATTGTAACATAAAATACTGAACAACGAATATCGGCGTGCTAATGCAAACGTAATATATTTTTAGATCGGTATCGGCGCATGTGACGGGTGACAGCTCGGATTTCATATCAATGCAAATGTGGAGCGCGCTTGCGGAAAAATGCAATCACTATATCTTTGTTCAAACAGGTGCATATTAAAAAATCGTGGAAAACAACAAAACAAAATAACTGACTTCCCTCTTGGTGTTATGGTTAGACTCTGAGTCCTAACCGATGATTCTCGGTTCAATTCTCACCTGGAACAAACATTTGTGAGATGAGCATATTTGTTATATAGTATGAATATATGTACGTTTATCAGATACTCGTTATTCTAACTTAATGTTCGAAGTACTAAATCCTAATGTAAAGCTTGTGAACAAAATAATCCCGCATAAGGCTAATGGGGCAAAGATCAGTCATAAATATATGAGTTAATGCCTCAGAATTACGTTCGGACTCTTCGAATCTTACTTTACCAGCCCGCTGTCTTGAATTAAAAGATTAATAATTTAAAAAAATATATTATTAATAAAAAAATTGAACTCTTTTAGTTTCAGTGTTGAGCCGCGGGCTTTTTAAAAAAAAATGTTTTCCAGGAACGAAAAGATTTTTTTCCATACACTGTTTCAATGCTTTTACACTTGCAATATTGAACAAAATGGTACCAACTATGTACGGTGAGATTATAAAATAATGATCAGTCTACTCTCACGAGCTTAAAACAAATAGGAACCAAAAGGGCAAATAATTCAGCCATTAACGAATATTATACCTATAGTTCATACGGAACCTTGAAAATGGTGAAGATCATCAAAATATTAAGAAGTTGGTAATAGTATTTGTTGATTCTATTCATCGGATCCTAACATGTTTTGTTCGGTACAATGTGACGTTAAAAGCAGTGACCCTGAAGATGTAGATTAATTTGGTCGTGCACGCCCACCACACCCTACTATCGGAAGCACACCGATGCAAGCGTGTCTCATTAGAAATGTAAATTGATTGCGGCGCTCGTATCGAGTTGCGGTTCTTCCGCATTGACATAGCCCGCAATGCAACCCGAACGTCTACAACGTAAATTACGTATGCAGGTCCCTTAAATATCAAATCCTAATTCGGAAATTTAGATTATACGTACATCCAACGTTAAAGCTTAATAATAGTATTTAATATTAATTACATTCGTCTGGCTTCTTGGTGTAATGGTTAGTGATAACATTGTCATGTATAAAATCATTTTTCCAATGGAATATTAAACAAATTGTCTAATAACGACCTGGGAGTTTAGAGTTTTGTAATTAATTAGAGCTTTGTCATTAAAGATAAATAAATTCAAGATTTAATTGAAGTTATGACAAAACGAAAAATCGAACAACCTTCGAAGGCGTACCACAAAATTGCCGAAAACAAAATCATTACGAACATTATAACTCAAACCGAAATTGCTGCGCACGAGTAACAAACGTATTATATTATGCAAATTTATAATATTACACAATCATTTATATTGTATCAAACTCGTGACGAGTTCGTTGTCACGAATTTTACCAAGGCTCGTCTGGGTGAGATGCCGCTTGCGATATTCCATATTAGTCCCAAGTGGTAAAGACGAAAATTGCTTGTCACTTTTCGATTTTTACTTCAGTATGAATTTTAACGGTTACCATGTATCAGTAGGTAGCGCGCAGATTAGATATTTCGTCAACAATGATGGAGTGATGAAGACGAGGAGCGCTGAAAACCGGGTTCAGTAAGTGCGCCTTGGACAATGTTTACATCTATTAGTGGACTAATGTCGGGTGACGCAAGAACTTAACGTGTTAGAAAATTAAATTCTGCAGCACATGTGGCACTGCTTTGGCGAATTCAAATTTAACAATGCACAGGCATCGCATCGCCTGCGAACTTTGTCAATTTTGAAATTGGTCAACAAATAAAATGTGGTTGCCAGTCCCCATTTTTCTGTCAAACCAATTAAACCCCCTTATCTTATATGCATTGAAAGCCGTAAACAAAAGAGCAGCTGTTACAAGGGTTTGTTGCTGATCGTAGAGTCTAACGAGTCTTAAACAGTACCGAAGTAATAAGATTGCAAGACCAGTGACATTGCTTGTTAATAAGACTAATCATTAATTCGTAATGCAACTGTAAGATTATGACTGTTGAATGCGGAGAAACAGTAAATCCTACTGAGAAAGACCACTGAAGTTCTCCAAGAGAAATGCGACATTCAGTAAAGGAATTGTGCCACAAAGTAGAAAAACACGTACTGTTAGTTAAGCAGTAATTGGTCTCATAAATTGGTCATAAATAGGATGCTACGTCTGAGAAGAAAGACGATCGCTTTAGTATCCAATCGCTGAGTTCCACCGCACTTTAATAACAATAGAATGGGCTATTGTTGCGGCCGATCCGTACACTTATTCTACCCCCTACGATTTCGGCTTAGTTAGCCTTCGTACTACGCACCTAACTCTAACAATAATTAACCGACACAATAAATTAATAATACTGACTTTGCCTAGTGCTCAATACTTATAAAGGTTGTATTATTTTAATAACGGTAAAGTATGTATTAATTCGGTAGAGAAAATTTTCGCTTGTTTCTTGAGTGACATTAAGAAATTGTTTGTAATATAACTTGGTTTTATTTTAATTATTTCAAAAAGCTAGTGATGTTTTTTTATTGCGAATTAGCGTAGTTTTATCTGTGATAGGCTTGCAGTGAGGAAAATATATCTATTTCATTTTTCATTCTAAAGATTTTCTTAACATTTTTTTTATCACCTAATGGGAAAGTGAGTAACAATAGTATTTTTCATATACTTAATGTTAAATACAGCGTTCAATTGTTTTGTCAATTGAATGCAATTGACTTATGACACTTAATAAAGCTGTAAACACAAAGCAATGGCCGCGTTTGTCCTTTGGCAACAGCTCCCCCGGGAACTTGGTCAGGGTTCAGAATGTTTGTCGGTTATTACTGTTAACCGCATATAGATACTAAGAATATATCGTGGGGTTTATCTAATCCCACTCAATCAAAACTTGTACGCCGTTTGGAAGCGACAAAGGGTGATGAATTATATGTAATGGAATGTAGCTTTCCGCCCCTTCATTTCCTTCTATAGGACAATCTTGATAAATATAGAAGTGTACTCTGTAATAACATTTTAATTTTTATGTACAGTTTTCAGTTGCATTATATAAATAAGTTTTTTGACAACCCTACGTAGAAAGATGTACTCATCCCGGCGGTGTCATACTGTCGAACAGTAACTGCGCAGATAATTATGAATCATGTATATTTCTTGTCCCTTGAGCTGATGTCTCGGCAATACGGGTTTTCGTTGTGTACTTAATGATACAATATGTTAGTATATAATTTGTGTTGTGCTAATACATTACAGAAATTCTGTATGTTATGATGATGTAGTCTGTAAACTGAAATACCTACCTTAGCTTATATCGTTATTTACTTGAAGTAACTACGCCTAATACATAACTCTTGATAGACTAAACTTAACAATCACATAAACTTATCGCAGCCTATAAGCGGACTTAATGCTAAGGTACGTTTATATATTGATGGGCTACGATGACCGTAACCTGAAATGCATAACACGCTTCTATGCTTTTTTTGAAAGCAAAGATTTGAAATAGGGGTTACCAAGTAATTAGTAAGTTTCAAAGTAATTGAACACATAAAGACATTGGCTTTCCGGCGCGATCTCACGAAAACTAAAAGCTGATAAGTTTTGGTAGCGAAACGATTGTTCACAGTTATAAGTAACGGTTACGCACTTGGGAAGTTTCAGAGTCAAACAATACAGGGAGAAAATGAGACGGTAACGTGTTCGGCGTTTGAACTGGAACAGTTTCAAAGAACAATGTCCAATAAAAATGAATTCTTCAGGATATCAAGGATATCAAGTTCGGGTCAGGATGGAACCTTATAAACTGTCAGTACGTGCAACAGATTGTCAATATGTCGGGGAGCGTATGTTACGTGGACGAGGAAAGTAAAACTTCGCGCTATTCAATAATATATTGTATTGATAAGAAATGAAATCATCACACACAGAAACGAGTTTCATGGTACAGTGAAACATTGTACTTTATATTACACTAAATTACTCAAACAGTTACAACAAATTACTGGTATACTTGCTTAGGAATACGCTTGTATTCTTGCAGAAACGGAATGTATATAATAATGGAATTTCAAAAACATATATTATACCAGTCCTCAGCATAATTACTCCAAAAACTTCTTTACATATTATTAGATCCAAAACAGTGTGAAACAACAATCGCTTAACTCGCTAACAGAAATTAATTCTAAGACCATAATTGTCGAACACTGGTCGAACTCCTTCCATACGGAACAAAGGGTGCGTCAAGGGTGTATTCTATGACTAAAACTGTTGTGAACCGACAGACGTTAGGAAAATCGTTAATTTAAACTATTCTCAGTCGCAGTCTGTGTGGGTATTGGAAAAATCTAGTGATGTAAATTAGAGTTGAGAGTACCAGGTATGGTATAAAAATCAGCCGTTCTAAAACCAAAATAATGATGATGGATCGAGCTTAGATATTTTCACACCGATGCACTCTCTAGACTTGAGATGATCGATCAGTTTGCTTATCTGAAGTCTAGGTTTACAAAAGAAGTTAAAATTTACATTTTTATGCAAGAAATGTATTTGAATAGATAAAAATAATAAGCTTCACGCTTTGTTTAAGAACGTAATCAACCAAATATTTCCACAGTACTAGCCTTGTATGTATATATTATGTATGTATGTATTATTTATTTGTTTAAAAATGGTCCCTCACACTAAAATTGACCGTGTTGTGGAGAGACACATTTCCTGCTGTCTGATTCGAAATTAAACAATTGAATGCCTGTGTTATGGTAACCGGACAGCTGATAAACATACATATATATATGCTATATAATACTTATAATAGATATTTTAATTACGATCATACACAGAACTAACAAAGGTGCTCGTCATACAAATGTTTGGGGGTGGGACCCGAACCCACGACCTCCGGTTTCACAGCCGGGGCCTCTAATTACTCGACCACACGGCCGGTCATTTACTAATAACACAGCTCTGTATTCGTTGACTGCCGCAATGTTCTTGGAACCGGGAAATCCCTAATCGTAGTACACATGCTAGATATGACTAAGCGAAAAGCAAAGTCAACGCAACCGTTTACAATAATGATAGGGCGTATAAGCAATAATTATTTGTACACCACCATCGGCTCCTCATGTAAAGTACAACCCCTCTCTCCCCCACCTACCCGCTATGTTACGTTATAACTTTTACGAGAAACATCGGTCATTTTTTTTCTATTACAGAAAAATGTTTCAAACAAGATACATACGTGTTTAAACAATTTTCATAGTAGTTCTGATCTCAATCTACTATTTCGTTGTCTGGATTAAAAATTTTGTACGAATATGAAATTTCAAAGTTACTAGCGTTTTGTAAACAAAACAATAAATATCACTCGCTGAAACGACGAAGGAAAACATAGTGAGAATATATTTCAAGAAATATATTTAACTGTAATACTCAGGATGTGTCGCATGAAGGAAGGAAGGATGTGTAGAACGGCAAAGCTTACCGCAACGCCACCTCTAAAGCTGGTATTAGATCCGAATGCAACTTGAATATCCGGTGCATTTGGTTTCAAGGGTAGATAGAGATATACTGTTGATAAAATTAAAAGCATTGTTGACATGATATGTCAATTTTTTCATTTTAAGTAACACGCGATTAATTTTATGTATTTATACAGGAGAGGAACGAAATATAAGCTGGGAATTTTTAAAGCAAGGGTCAATGTGCTTTGGGACTGGGAATGGGACTTTTTAAAGCAAGGGTGAAGGAAAAGTGATCCGTGTTAAGGCTCATCTACTTTATTGATAAAGCTATATTCTTTTCTGATAAGAAACGGAATTAATTCACAGACGTCGGCATATGAAGTTTGTAACGATTCACTTGAGTAGGCGGAGGATGCTCTACCTATAATTTGTGACCAATTACAAATAATATATTTATAGTGAAATTACAAGCTGCCGTTCGTCATATTAAAACAATTCAACTAATATTCGCTTATTAATAATTCCTAATAACCGCATTTCTGAAATAATACAGACTAAAATTATACGTCAGACAAATTTACGGTTAGGTATAACCAAGTTTTAAATATAGACACAAGCAATGAAGTAATAATAATAATCTGTTAATAATAAAGCGCTATAAAATCGTACGACTAGAATTATCCTTTCATTTCATGGAATTGCCGCAGGTTTCCCACGTATTGTGGAAAACTGTTTTATTTAGTGCGGCGATAAAGCAAATTGTACAATCGAAACGCTACACCAGCACGCGACGGTGCAGGGTATTTCGCTAAATATTTAAAGGAATGATGCATAATCTCCAGTTTACCTGCAGTGCGAGTAAAACGTGGGCTAACTTGCGTTTAAACTTGACGCCGCAATGGAGTTAAAGTTAAGAAATGAAACCGCATTACGCCTGCTAAATACGGATACCTATAAAATTACTTGAAATTTAACTGCTGCTGAACTTTGTTCAATTTAGCTTCTTTATGCTAGCTGCCAACTTTATATTGAAGCCTTAATAAAACTATATATATAGGATCATTCCTTACACCGCCCTCGACCACATTACTTATTGACCTTTGCATGTATATCTCGTAATTAAATAAGTAATGTGATTTGTCATAGAGTTTACTATACTATGTATATCCTATACAGTTTACATGCTTTTACGCTTGTTCTCTGAGTGTGTAAAGTCTAAACAATCTAAACAATTTGAATTTGAATATTCAAGATTGAGACTCTATGATGATTTGGTAAGCATTTTACAATAAGGATTATGTTACAATCTACGTAACTTATCCTCCACTGAAAGGTTACTTTGCATTGAATAAATTAGGGTAGTAATCCTCATTTACATCCGGATTTACGGGAGCGTGACGGTTTCGCAATGTTAATTTCGCAGTATAAAAGTGTCAAATCAGCGTATTCTATGTTCTACACTATCAAATGAGTTGTCTGAAAGCCTTATAGAACGCGATATACAAAGGAATATAAACATTTAAAAAACGTAACCGACAAAGATATTTCCGATCTTTGTTATTTCCAAAATTGCGTCTTGAATCTCAGCTATAACGAACCAAGGGGTAATATTAAAATGTAGTAGTTTACACTACGATTGTAGATAGTAATTACACATATTTATATGTATGTATATAACGGTTACAGTAGGATTCATAACTGTAGTTAGTAAATAATGTTACATATTTACTTTGCTACTAATTACGAACAAACCTATATTAATCTGCAATCAAATGTAAAATGATAACAATTATGAATACTGAATCCATTTGAAACGTATTATAATTACTCAGCCATACCCGCTGAAGTTACTTGAATATTGCCGTAATTACCTCGACTTTATCTTCAATACGATATAGAGGTTTCTATATTAAATCAGGCCAAAACCAAATACTGCTCTCTATAGCTGTGAGTTAATTAATCCACACAGTCAGGTACATTTTGCAAACGTAAATACCCGCAAAACGGTTAAATATGTTTTGAAACGGTCGTTCAGCGAAATTGGAAATAGACATGAAGTCAAAGAGAAATACATTTTTTTTTAAATATGTATGGCAATAGGCTCACCACCTATTCCATTGTGGGACTTAAACGTAACTGGTGAAATGTGGGGGTGTACTACAC
>DWEM01002524.1:0-11925 GCA_018245935.1 Agara belti belti | reverse complement strand
ATTTGGTCGAGATAGGACAGTCTTGGTCTCCCTCGGCGCCTACATCCATCAACACTCGCATTGTATATCTGCTTTGTTATTCTTTCATCATCCATTCTTTCCACATGTCCGAACCAAAAAAAATGTAATTTTTCCAAAAAATATCTGTTTAAAATTCAACTGTAAATAATAATATAGGTTAGAAAAACTATTGCTAATTTGTTTCTGCATCTCATTACCTGGTTCTAGTCATATACAATATGTCCCGTATAAAGATATCCGAAGATTGGTATCCAGATCCTGTATCAAGTTCAATATTGCTTTTACGACGTATATCCTTTGTGAGCTGTTAATCCCTGCTCGAAGGGTTATATTCTGTACTAAGGTCGAAATATTTACTCTTCTAGCGCAGTCGGAGGTATTTATGTCAAATACAAATTATAGGTATACCTAATTGTGTAGTCGAAAAATTCTTTTCCCAGATATCACCTGTATAATGTGTGAGTCTTTAGAATTTTGTATTAGGCCGTTGAAAGTATACAAATTATTAATTATTTGTACGATATGGGCATAAAACTTAACATGTTTAAGAGATTTTGTTAGGTTAAATAAGATCTAAGTTATTATTGCGGATAAACTTTAAGAATAAATGTGTTTGAAGGCACATTTGTTAAGATACGGAACGCTACAACACACAAATACGAGTACATAAGTTTAAATCTTTATTATGAGTATCAACTTACGGTCGTTTCGAATCACAGTTTTTCCATATGCCAAATTATCATTTCATTGAAAATAATTAAAAAACAGTTTATTTCAAAAAGCTGCTTATCAGATATTTCTAATTTAACATATCTTGAATATTATAACAACATACATTAGATAATTAATAATACACTGACTTACAATACAAATTTCATTGATACGTCTGAAAAAATAAACAGTTTAAGCAACGGTTACCTAAACGATAACGTATTTATTGCATCATGCAAAGATACGTGCTATGACATCATACGAACGTAATTTCCGTAAAGCTGAATGCCCCGGCGTAGGCAATAAGTTGAACGTTTTTACGACACACTCCACAATATTGCCTTTACATATAAAATATTATTTTATTAGCAAATTATCTGCCAAAAAATCTGGTCGTATTTGTTTTAAATAACTAGAGACCTATTAAGCCACATAGACAGGTGCCAGCAAGAATTATGTATCTATAATATGCATGTAAGTGTAACTATTAGGTACATTATTAGAAAAAATTCCAAATAAGACATTGAATTAGAGAATATCCATTATCTCATATCATATGGAGGTTTAAAGATAGATAAGTTCCATTCGAGGATATCGATTTATCGCAAAGGTTTACTAACGTTTGGCGCCGCGGTTGGATTCATGTTATATTTGGCTGGGAATTTCTAATATCGAACAACCGACGGTTTGAGGGCAATAATATTCAACGAATAGATATTTTATTTATTTCTTTTAACGATATAAATGGAATGTATGAGATCTCTGAGAGACTATCTCTTCGTATATTAATATTTGTAAATTACATTTGAGTTATTTATAATGGAAGGTCTTTAACTATAACATATAGGCTAAGCGTAAAACATTTTACGGTTAGCCCGGGGCACCCATTTCGATTGCGAAGAAATTGTTATCATAACAAATTGAGTTTTAAGCTTAAAAACAACACATGTTGGTTTTACATTCTATGGGTCAAACCCGAAGTATTTTTTTGATAAAAACTAACAGAAAACTACTCAACTCAGTCATAAATTAATAAAAAAATGTAAAATTTATTAAAGAAAGCATGGTTACAAATTTTTCCCCCACGGTAAAGGGTGTATAGCTAGTGTGAATGATTAATCGTTGTTTAGGGACTGCCCTTTGTAGGTAGGCATGCCTGTATACTTTATTCCATTCAGCTTACAGTTACAGAATGTACAATGGAAAAGCAAGTATTTAATTATACGTTTGTGAATTGATGATTTCAAGAGTTTGAAGTTTGAGAGACGAGTTTTACCTAAAGTAATTTACAAAAGCAAGAAGCAATTTCCGGTAGTTTTTCTGTCATCCAAATAAATCGAACTTTACCGAACATTCTGTTATAAAATTTATTATTTCATAAATGGTGGTTATATGATATACAAGTACGTTATATTTGATTACTGAAAACATTATTTTCGATTATTTCAAATAGTCGTAACTACAATATATTTTAGTTGGTTATAATCAAATACACTAATAAGTGAGTGGCGGCTATTAATTAATTGCAATATGCACTGTATTTAGCGCACATGAATTAGAGCTTCGCGTGAATTAGTTGAGCTTACAAGAGAGCAGCTTATGCGTTGATTGATACGAAATAATTAATGCTTATACACGTTAAGGTGGAATCTTAGAAGCGAATGAATTAGAAAAAATATATAGATCATATCGTATAAAACGTTAGTATTTTATAGACATTATACTTTAATAACGGTGGTTCGGTAACTTTATTTCAAAAGCTTAATTTTTTACCTTTGATATGCAGTACAAAACGGTAATGTATTGGGGGCCTAATCGGGTTGGCGGCGTCAGTCCCACATAATCCGTCTACTTAAGTAGCTTTTGCGTGATACGCACCGAGCATCCACTTACGAGACACAATGTTTAAATACAACCGCCATAATCGCATCGCTAATGCTTTTAAATTTTCTTCACTTTGAGCACGAAATAGGATAATTGTATATTTTATCAACATTAATATAACTTAGTTACGTGACGTTTTCGATTCCCCAATGTCAGCTTTGATCTCCCTAGCTGTAATCAGCCCGGTTCAGTGCGCGGGAAAAAATAGCCTATTTTAGTCAGAGATCTTTTCATTAGTAAAAGAATATTTATAATCGGTTTGATACTTTCAAATTTACTTCATACAAATAAACAGATTTTACCTCTTTATAATTTTGGTGTATCGGTTTCTATTTATAATTATCACTAAATTATCTCTTTATAGGAACGAAAAATTCTACACGTGTTGCGACGAGCCCTACCTGGATATCCCTTTCAATATCACGATGCGGAGGAAAACGTTATTCTATACAGTGAATATCATCATTCCGTGCATGGGGATCTCTTTTCTTACAGTACTTACATTCTATTTGCCCTCAGACAGCGGGGAAAAGGTATGTATTATATTTACTATTCATATATAAAACGTGTAAACTACGTAATCAAGTAATGGATTAATATATTTTTCTTCAACAATGCATACACCTACTCGTAGTTAACATATTTCACAAAATATCAATATTTTAGACATTCTACGTCTTTCAGTGTTTTTTTTTTATCACGGCTTTTGCAAAGACAAACTAAACGACTTATGTAAACAAAACAAATGTACCTAAGTGAATTGATTAATCTATGTAACATCAGGATGTGGTAACATATACATTTACCCAACATTTACAGTTAATTTAATCATCGTACTCTGGAGTTTCTTGTAATAATAGATTAAGTAACAACATCATATCCAGAATGTAGAAATGTAGAGAAATTAAAACAGGTTCAATCCGATTACAGAAAGGATTGCTACTATTTATTTTCATGGAGCATTTATCTCAATCGTGTTATACATATTTACCTTTATTGTAATAAAGTCTTTTGATGTTTCGATTTATTTTCGAGATCTATATTATAGCCTTCTTTCAAATCATAATTAAAATTTGATTCGTTTCTATAGTTTGTTGTAGTGTCAACTAATAATGTGTACTTAATATAACGCAAAAGAAAAAGATAAAACAAAATTATTATATCAACGTCGAATCGATACATGGTAGAAAATGTGTCAAATACGGAAGCAAACGTTCACGTCCTCCATTTTGCTGCAGGTAACGCTTTCAATATCGATTCTTATCAGTCTCCACGTGTTCTTCTTGCTGGTCGTGGAAATTATACCACCCACGTCGCTGGTCGTACCTCTGCTCGGAAAATACCTCATATTCGCCATGATACTCGTGTCTATAAGGTATTTCAACCTTTTTCAATAACAGTTAAGAAAAGACAATATTATTGCAAATCCATTTGTAATTTTTAGAATTATTCTTTATAATATGAATGCTATATCCAAAATGTTTACAGTTTATAAATACAAATGGGCTTAAGATTGTTACAAACAATACTTTTCTTAAAGTAAAAGCGCACTTTTACGGTATTGCCTGAACATGTTTTCGTGCCATTATTGTGCCATGTTGTACGTAAGCGAACTCGTATCAATTCATGACGCTCGTAATAACACAAACAGCGTTTCAATTGTCCATCAACAACTGTTTACACATTTACGATTGTACGAATTGTTAGAAATTACGTAGCGATTTGCTAATTTTAAGAACAGAAAAATAGTTTATATGTATGTATTATCTTGTTGTTATAAAGAAGTACGTAGATATACATATGTTTATGTTTTCAACACAGACGTGTAGGTAGGTACCATGCTCAAAGCAGCTATCGAGCCACAATTTGCATATATATTACAATCCCGTTTTTTCAACCAACATGCATAATTACATTAGTTGGAAACTTGGAAGATGATTAAATTTGAGGGGGCGTTACCCTTCTTCATTGTCAGCTAGCTGTAAAGGACTTGCGTTAGTATTTGGCAACGTAATTTATAAAGTATTATCTTTTATATTGTTCTAAGTGATAAAATAAAATCCGTTTTAGTTGGATTAACTGAATCTATTTAAATATAAACGATTGGATTTTGATATTCATTTCAAAAGTCATGGGAAATCTAAGTATTTAAACATATTTATTTTCCTCGCCTTAATCAAGTTTATTTGAAATAAGGGAGTATCCCACAGTTTTGATTAACTTGTTGGAAGCGAAACAAGTTTATGTACAGTCGCAGAACGGGCTGTAACTCTGTGGATAAATAACAAAACTGCTTATTCGGGAGTCAGGGCCGCGCGTGCTCTTTCCTCTCGCGAGTTTCGCCCGCACCAACCAGCGCCTCGGGATTAACCCGATAAATCTTGATTAATTGTACACATTTAGAGATACCGCTGATACTGCGCGTGTTAGCGGATAAATCTGATTTATAATATATATAGTTGTGGTATGAGTGGAATACACCAATATATTACTGTCATTTCTTACTTGCCCAATCACGTAACATGAAAAATGTTGTATGTATAATACTTTATTCAATAAAATTGTTGTTTTTCATAATAAACTAAAATGAAACTCTCAAATAGTACACCGTGAGCGCAGACCATTCTGCGACGATAACTATGGGCTTTTTACGTTTCGAACAAGGGGCTTTTATGATTCGCTATTATTTCAGGACAATAAGGCAAGGTAAGAACGAACACTAAGTATTTTTAAATACGAGAATTTCTTTAATTTCATTTAAAAGCACTTAGAAATTTACGTTTCAATGTCTATAAGTATTTTACGTATAATGTCTCAAGTGGCGTAAGGAATAAAGATATTTTTATCTATGTATTTATCCATTACAAATGGTTCAAGCGAAGTAATAAGCAATTCATGGGTATTTCAATGTAATGAACAAGGCATTTTTTTGTTCCTATTCAGTCCAGTTTAGCAGGGCTGTTTCTTTACACGCATTAGGCATATGCTTCCCTAACCAGCGGAAATATGGCTCGAAAGTAGGCGGTAGAAACCCTATTCAAGTTTGTCAGCGGAAATCCCAGCGCTGCACTGCATATATTTCTGTTGTTAAATAACACAACTAGCATTGTTCATTTCCCGTTTGAAGCTAAGCAGAATAATTAAGAGAAACGGCGGTCCAACTTGCCGCAATGTTCAAGTCAAGTTATAGAATTTTCAGTAGCCTTCGTTTGTTGTTACCACTGCTATAAGTTAAGTAATATTTGACGAGTGTCTTGTGTAGATACATAGGGATCTAGATAGATACATTATTTCATTATTAAATGATGAAAAATACGTCAATCAAACTTACATACGATGTTCTTTATATTAGCATATTGATTTTGAAATGCGCTTTATACGAGTAATAGGTATACGCTAATTCGAACGATATCAAACTTGAAATTTGAAACAGTGTGTGGACTTTGTTTCTCTGCATACTTACATGTGTTGTAAACGTAATGGTTTGTTGCTTTGTTACAGTATATGTGTAACTGTTGTGGTACTCAATGTCCATTTCCGATCGCCACAAACACACAGAATGGCACCGTGGGTTAAAAGAGTTTTTATTCACATATTGCCGCGGTTACTCTTCATGAAACGTCCACAATATAAGTTTGACACTACAAGGTAAGATTTCAAACCCATATCTTTACTTTATAGACCCGTTTCTATACGTGTTAATCGCTTTGTCCGGTTAAAATACAAACGCAATTAATTTTTATGTTGCACTTTAACCGCCAATTACGTTCAACGTAATTGTAAATCGGTAACGGTGTAACGGTAACAAGTGTAAATTAATTATAACTTGGTCGAACTACTCGTCGACGGTGAAGTTGCGCGCTAATTTATCATCACCGCAATAATCCTTCCAACTTCAATCTTAATTGCTTATTAATAATTTTAAAGTTGAAACATGCAAAGTAGATATTGCTTGCAAGAAAAAATTGCTAAATAAATAATAAATAAATGAGAGTTAACGAAAAAATACCGTTATTAACTGTTTTTATTCGCTTGCGACTGTTTTCAGTCGTCGGTACACCTCGCATTTTACGTTTTAAATAATTTTAAACTGTTATTTTAAAATTAATATAAGGAGCCTAACACTAAGATTAGTGTTAAGAAATACTGCAGTCATTCCATTAGGCCTACCTTACCTACTCTCTGAACACACTACAGTAAAATATATTTCTCACATAAAATTCCTGAGTAAGTAATGTCAATATCGTATTCGGCTACCTTTAGGGAAACTTATATCCCAAAATGGTTATCAATGTCGACAGTTTTACGTTCACTGTAAATGTACGAAGACATAAAGATGGTTTCGGGGTATTATAATTCGCTTAGTAAATGGACGGCCATTATGTAGACAAGCGATATATAAGATAGACGCCGCATCTTGCTGCGGTTTGGGGTCGTTACGTAAATGGAAGGCCGAACGGCTCAGTCTGCCAAAACCAATATAGCTACGAAGAAACTCTTCATCCGCGACTTTTGCTCTTCTATCCCGTAATTAATAAAGACTCGATGAGTTCAGCGAGGCTTATTGATGCGGGGGGAAAATATTATATAATTCATTCATGATTTATTGAATTGAACTTGCGTGAATGTAGCGCCAGTTAAACATTTATTCACGCTCGACCGCAATCCCGTATGGAAAACCAACGCATTGAGTAATTAAAGTTTACTTTCATAGTAAATATCAGATCTGTTTGCAGACACATGCATACATGTGGGTAATACAGCTATATTATATTTCACGTTAGACACAATGTGTCACATCGTATCAGATTATTACGTCTGGTTCGGTTTACAGCCAGCCGGGCTACCTAAATGATGGTACATGTGTACACACATAGACATAAAATACGTGACAGATTTGATTTAATGAATAAATTTTATTAATGTTCGTTCGTATAACTCATGTAAGAACGTGATATTGTGTGAATGAACTATATTAATGTAGTTGTATTTGGTAAGGTATGGCCTAGATTGTATGAGGCTATTAAATCCAGATCTCGGTATACGGCCTGCGGTGTGTTGGTGCGGTGCGGGGGCGCGGCGAGGCCGTTGTATCCGTACAGGCTAGCGAACGCCGATGACGACTGCTGCGCGCCAGGCGCCTGGCCGCCGCCCGCCGCCCCGCCCAGGCCTCTCACTCGTACGCCCAGCAAGGAGGACCTGACACACACTACTTATGTGCAGTCCGGGTGAGTTAAATTTGTACAGCAACGATTTCAGTGCTATGTTTAGTTAAACAGTTGAGTAGAGCAGTTGCTCATTCGATATATCTAAGCCCTATCATGAATCCATATTTATTATTTGACCACAGAAGCCTCGCTGATTACCAATGAACTTTATGTGTTAGACACCCTTACATACCTTAACGACCTTACCTCTAGTTATATTCGCACATTTGAATGGATGATATAGTCTAGATCTAATATAACTAGCTTCGAAAAATAATTCTTCCCGTAGCGAAATTAATTTAAGTGAAGTAAAAGTTTTTGGTATTGTATGGAAACATATTTGTGTTTTCATTATATTCCATTGTATTTTGTAATTGATTAAACGTAGTTCATAGAAAACTATTCAAAATCTGTCGACGAAAACAGATTTCATTTTGTAACTTCTTGAATTGCCTATTCTTCATTCAGTTCAATTTCAGACCGATTCTTAATTTAATTAATTTTAGGCCATACTCGCGCACCAATTACTAGATACATATTACAATGTAGGCTCTGAAATCGTACGAACTACAATTTTAAACATCGGCTGGCGCGGTTGTAGTACAAGGGAGCCGCTAGTGGCCAATTTTATCTTTATCTCTTTAAAATAAAACAAAGTATCTCTAAGTACGAAATTATTTTGTTATACGCGATATATTTCGTTACACAGTGAATAAAATATAACTCGGTATTGCTTTTCTCAGCGGTAGTGAACTGCGGTGCTGAACGCAATCATGTTAAGCTGCAACCTTTTGTAATTGACGTTGACTGATGGAATTTGTTACGACGGCAGAGCTTGTATATTAATTACTATGCAGCTACTTTATGTATGTTTGAAATGTATTATTTGCTATTTATTTTCGAAAATACTTCATTTGAAATAAATTACTGTAACTAATTGGAGATTCAATTCGATATTACATTAGACTAGTAATAATCTAGTAACCACTAGTATGTATCATTAACTTCTATTAAAACTTATCAATTCATTAACCTTATGAATACTTCAATAGTTAAGTTAAAAATGATATCTTTCAAGCAGTAGGTACTTTATTGTTAAAATAGATTTTTTTTAACATAAAGGTCTGATCTAAGAATCTGTAGGTAAGTATTTAGCGTTGTTATTTTACCAGCGACCGAAATAGGTGATATTGCGGTATTAAATCTACGTAGGTACCTACTCCGATTTCTACCTCAAGCAGCAACGTTTTCAACTTCTTACATCTACTGCAAGTCACTTTGGATGGAACATAAAATATGGGACAAGTTAAATAAATAAAAGAGATAAAAGTGAAAATAATATCGATTTTTTTTCCTTTTTCATTCTTTTCTTAAATAGTATGTTGTTAAAGCTTGGGCGATAGTAATCGGTTCGGCGGTAGCTGCGTGGTGCACGGGTCGAGCGAAGGCGGCGCCCTGGGGGTGGGTGCCGAAGAGGAAGCGCTTAGCCCCGTGCCAGAACCGCCGCCGGGCTTTAGCCATTCCGCGTGCCCGCCCGAAGTGCATCGCACTTGTTTCTGCGTGCGATTCATCGCGGAACATACGAGGGTACTCGAGGATTCCACTAAGGTAAACTAGTTACAATTTTTTAAAACTTGGTTTGATCCAAAAACTGAACGGCACAATCCTTTAGGGAGGTGTCTCCGTAAAAACACTACTTGCGACTATTTAATACCTATGATACTTCGTCTGTTTTGTGTGCGCTTACTGTACAATTACATTTTATTAAGCAGATTAAACATTTCAATTGCAATAAGAACAATAAAAGAACCCACTGTTTAAATCTATTACAGGTGAAAGAAGATTGGAAGTACGTGGCGATGGTGCTCGACCGGCTATTTCTATGGATATTTACTCTGGCTGTGCTGGTGGGCACCGCTGGCATCATTCTGCAAGCGCCAACGTTGTACGACGACCGGATGCCCATAGACAAGCAGTTCAACCAGATTGCCACCTCGTCGCTGGTGCGCTGTCCTCCGCCGTCGTAATTGCGCGGGCTCAACAGCGGCAATTACAACACGCTGTAATTTGTTTGTAAAAGGAAGTTGAGAGAGGAACGAATCCAAAATTACCCTAGGAGTTTGTCTTGACTGCAATAGATACCAACACCTATGAATGTTCATATTAGATATATTTATATATTTATCTGGAGGATTCATTGGATTTTAAATACCTATTTGTTTTATTTGTATCTTGGATTTCTTAAACTTGGACAGGTATTTTTGATGGCATCATCGATCTACTAATAATACCATGTTTAAAGAAGCGATGTACCTAGCTATTACTTTTGTTTACAGCCACGCATTCGAATACGTAGGTTATACATATTTCCTACCCTAGTAATATCTCATTCTCTACCGAGGCATAGTCTAAATAAATTATCATACCTACGTCCTTGTATTACAATCTAATATAATTGAGTGATTTGCAATCGCACAATACAGGCAGAAATATTTACAAGCAAATTACAGTCGCGGTTCACAGTCAGCTATCATGTGTATGTTACAGTGATATTGTTCAAATTTTTTTAGTGTGTTTTAAAAATGCCAAACGTATGATCTTAAACTGTTATTGAGTAAAAGCTGATTAGAGACTTTGAGTTGTAATGACGTTGAACTGTAATTGTAATCTGTAAACTGTAGATACCTAATTGTCGATAAAAAACTTAATGTACCACTACTAGGAACGAGAAGATTTTTTATGAAACGTTTCATTATTTTACAGCATTTATTACTTACGTACCTACTTATCTGTTACCTAATTATTTCCACATTTAAAGTGTTTTAACTATCAAACCAAAGGTTTGGCATTGAATGCACCACGGAAAGCAATGTACTCGTATATTTGACAGTGACACTGGAACTTAAACACTTGAACCAATGCACAGCCGTCCTGCCGGCACGTGTTCTATTCCACGACACGATTTAAGCAAAATAAAATATTTGAATACCCTACTAATATAAAAATCCATCTTTTACCTCATTCATCTTCGTATCCTTCCTCTAAAACCTTCCAAAATGTACGTCTTCTCCGCTCCTCTTGTCTTTATATAGTATGTAATAGCATTAGATTTTAGTAATTCATTGTTCAAAAGTATGATGTCGAGTTTAATATACAATTGTTAAATGATACTACTTAATTAATTTTATTTTGGAAATAGATGTTGGTTAACGCTTTACACTAAACTATGTATATCTTGGCGCTGAATTTGGTTAAACGTTGTTAAAACTAAAAGAATATAAGGAACCCCTTGTTGGAACTTTCTGTTCAAGTTGTTAAGATTTCGATAATATTGCAAATAAAACAGCCATATATATATATATGTTGGATAAAAATAACAGTTTATATCTTTAGAAAGTAACTTAGGTAATTATAGTATAAGGCAAAAATACAAAGAACACTCGAAAAATCCTGCCTTTGTTATGTAAAACAATTACGAATAGACAATTCTAGAATAAAATAATGTCTGTAGGTCTTTAATTAATCTTACGACATACATAATATACTCGATTGATTTTGTATAATTTTATAGAATAGTTTCTTCCCATAGAATCATAAAATAAGAGCCCCGCTTTGACATTTTATTATATTTGTCATTGCAGCGTGACAAGAGTTGTATGTGAAGCAACCGGTAGCGAATTAATCCGATTTTAGGACAAACCTATCCAAAATTATAAGAATTATTTATCGTATAAATTATGTTTTAACTTGAATTTAACATTGTTTAAACCAGAGTTCCCCAAATTTTTTTGTGGCGTAGACCCCTTGCCATGTTTTTCCGTGTTGGGTAGACCCCCTACTTATATAAACATATATAATACTTACATAAACATATATAATACTTATATAAACATACTTATATAAACATATATAAACTACACTCCTCTGCCTACCCCTTCGGGGAATACAGGCGTGATGTTACGTTACATAAACATATGTAATACTTATATATACATACATAATAATTTTATAAACATAAATAATAATTTTTTTACTTCATAGGTACTTTTATAAATAATGTATATGTTTTGAAATTATAAGATAGTATGATGTAAGTAAATAG
>DWEM01002523.1:0-11931 GCA_018245935.1 Agara belti belti | reverse complement strand
AAAATATCCTGTATGAGAATAACATTCTGGGAAATTAAGTGAACATTCTCCCTCCGTTCACTGCTAAAGATTTATTATTTGTTTCCTTTCGATGAAAACGACGACGTTCCTTTAAAAACGATTCGTATAACACCTTTATGTACATATGCGATATAAAATATGACACAGAGGTACTCTTGGACAGCTTAGTGAAATTTGGAATGATTTAGTTAACTATTATATATTTCAATTAAGTTTCGTCGAGAAACATCATATGTTGCGTGTATCAGGTATTTATTTATTTCGTGTACATTATATCTACATTTAACGTGGGCATGTACAACAACTTCGTTGAAATACCGTGTTCTAGTAGTAATTTTATTGAATAAGGTATCGCGCTTGATATACCTAATGGCCTCATTTTATACAGACTCAAAAGGCTGCTTGTAATTATAAATGACCTAGTCATTGTTATATAAGCCAAATTACATTATTAAAACCATTAAAAATTCAATATTTTGAAGAGCCGTATTGATTGTCTGATTCCCGTTCGTAAATTATTAAAAAGTTACTTACAGTACTTTTTTCATCTTGTTACAGTGAATAAAACTCATCCTTTATTTATGAGTACGAAAGCACAGATGAAACCATGATAATGAACCTATCCTATTCCGATTATAACTTATGGTATATAATTAAGTTGTTTTTCGTAACAAAAAGTTTGTTTCCGTTCTCCATGTTTTGTTTCCTTTTATACATTGAATAAGTACTAGGAGTTCGTTATTATATCATAAACTTCTTCCGGCCTTTCCGTTCGAATACAAAGCTATTATGACTTTTCCACACAAATCAATGTGTCATGGTGGTGTGCTAATTTACTCGTATTTCTATTTGCGATTTTTATTTAAAATTTAAATGGACTGTGTTTTTGTAAATTTGCTTAGCAAGAAACTAAATATTATGTTTATACAATAATATTTTCACGAAAATCAATAAAAAAGTATAACTTCAATGTGTTCAGGTTAAGTTAAGAACACTATTTACTAAATAAGATTCACTTTAAACTCTGACTCTTTAGATTTGTACATTTCGTTATAATGTACGTACTCATTGGTTTCAACTTTAATCTTGGTACTACATTTGGTTAATCTTCGAATAAAAAGGGTTTTGTCACGTCACTTGTGGCAAGCGAAAATGTCTGGCGCCACACAGTCAGGGTCGAGGACTTGAGCCTGTCCCTGCCACCTACGCGTGTGTGCATAACGTCACATAAGGTGAAGGACATTGTGTTGACGTATGGAGAATTTAAGGCATCTTTATTATTATACATTCTATATATGTACATACATATGAGTAGGTGTATGAAGGGAGTTTCTAAATATGTTTACACGAACGTTATAAAGCCACCTACAAAATATTATTTTGCAACAACAAATTGCTACAAAAAATTATTATATAAAGCTCGTATCTCTCATATATTACTAACGAGATTAGAAACGAATATTAGAAACGAGTTCGACGAATTACCGCAACAAACATTAGATAGTGAGAGAGCAGTACATTAAAAAAAATTTTGGAAATTTAATGTATGCACTAGAACATACAATATGTATATTGTCTAGCCTTTTTTATATGTCATCTTAAAAGCCCGGCAACCTTACACTAAATTCATCGAAGGAAAATAATAAAAATCTAGCTTCGTAGCTATTAAATTGGTACCGGTTAACGGTAATCGTTTTTGCCGGAGATATTTCCGGGGAAGCAAAGCGAAATTGGCTTATATCGCTTGCACTTTTAGCGATTGAAAGTTTTTTATTCCGGCCAACAAAAACCTTTTTTGTGGGAAAGAAAGATTTTTTGTTTAACGTCAAAATTACAATGAAAAGTATTTTTACCCGTGACGGAACGGAGACGGCATAGCAGCCCTTGACGGATTTTCTAGCTTTTTACGCTAATTATCTCCCGTCACATAAATTATTTAGGTCGGGGGTTTTTAATTATTTTATGCTTTTTCAATTACATACAAACCATGGTGGGTTTTTCAAAATTTTTAATTTTGTTTTTTTTTTTATAAATCACCTTTTTATACCTCTTAAACGCAAGTATATGAAAATGGTCTGATATTGACACACGATCAGCTAGTTTTCGCATGTTGTATGTAAATACTGATATTTTTAAACCTTACTAATATAATTACTTCTGAGATTTTTTTCCTGTGGCTTTTTCGGTCTATTGCACCTACTGGTAGTTATTAGATATAGCCATAATCCTAATCCTTACGTCCTGTTCAAGGTTCAGTTGTCATTGTCCATGTGCAGCAGTGATGATTTTTAAACACACCTCTTCACAAAAAGAAGTTTTTTTTTTTATAATTAGTTTAATTTATATTATTATCTGTTATTTAATTATTTAGTAAATACTTATGAATAAACAAATTATAAAAAAATTTAAACTACTAATTATTAAAAACATGTCGAATTATTTGTTGCGTTTTTTGAATATCTGTCGCAATGACAAAAGGTTACGCTCCTTGTTTAAATATCGCGTCGATTATCGACGGGTTCGGGGTCAACGGTCACGTGGACAAATAGCAAGCGAAAAATTATCCGTTCAGAAGCCTTAGCGATGTACCTGTACACCCGAGCCGATCGCCTCGTTACGTACTTAACTCGGTTACGTAACAAAACGTCGTAAGTCGCGGGTCAACAAACTGGCTGCCAGCGAAAGTTTAGACGAATTGCCCAATGGAGCTTGGATAAGTTTTCTAAGCGTGAAAAGTGAGAAAGGTCATGATAAGGTTTATTGGATACTAGCTTTTTCCAGCGACTTCGTCCGCGTGGAATAGTGTCTTTTGCAATAAGAGTATCCTAGGAAATAAAAATGCTGCCCAAAGTCACTTTTCCATGCGGACGAAATCGCGGACAAAAGCTAAAAGGTAAAGTTATTTTTCTTAAAAAGTATCCTATGTTAGGTACTATGTTATGTTAGTTATATGATATGTTATGTTACTTCTAATATCTCCAAAAATATGTGTACAAAGTTTCATGATGATCGGTTAAGTAGTTTTCGCGTGAAAGCGTAACAAACAAACTTACATTCATTCACATTTATGATATTACTAGGGACTAGGGAAGTAGGGATGTTGTTTGTATCGGTGTTATATACTCAGCCGATCGGCTTCGAGGACGTACACCTTTCCTTTACACATAAATCGTATTACCCAAAGCCATTTAGAGAATCCTATTATTTTATCGACAGGTATGATTTCTTTTTCATGGCGATATCTTTCATTGTTTACCAGTGGCGGCAGCCCACATCACATTGTGAGATTGTAACTCATGTAAGTACAAGTTTGCATATTACTCCGCCACGCTGCTCCAGAATAGATAATGGAGATACATTCAAGATGGTAATAAACCCGTTTATCGGTTTTAAATCTTGAAAGACTCCGAATCGGTTTCACGACTGATGTCTAACGGAAATAAATAAGATTGCTGTTGAAGTTCTCTCCGAAGCACTTCCGTTCGAGATCGTTTATCGTGACGTTCGTCGTGTCGATCGCGTCGTAATAATAGTGACAGTTAATCGTTAAGGCTTCATCTGTTAATAGCGGATACACACGATAGTACTTATTGTATAAATATATATGTACATGGTGCTACTTGAAGCATAGTTGGATGTCAAGTAAGTCCAAACTGGCCTCTCGCTCGAGTGTTTAGAGACCCTGACTGCTAAACGGAAGGTCGTGGGCTCGATTGCCGCCCAGGACAAACATTTGTGTGATGAGCAAATTTGTTTGTTTTGTGTCTGGGTGTATAAAACATCTATATAAGGAGTTTTTCTTCTTTGAGTGCCTCTTCAAGTAATGAAGATAGGGTATCAGCTGTTGAAATATGTCCCTATTTCCTATTCCCTTTTATAATTATTATAAAGTATGGATATTCATCAGTTGTCCGGTTACCATAACAAAGGCATAACACAGCTCAAACATACGCACGTTTAACTTTGTACCGAGACATCTAGACGGCATCGCTCGAACATGTCCAGCGTCCACTACTATTTACGTGAACGTAACGGAACGTTTTTCAGTGTTCAAACGTGACGCAACATGTCCAAATAGGAAGCTGTCAGTTTACATCGACACAATGCGACTGTCGCGGTTATCTAACAGAAAATGAGATGATCAAACTGTTATTGTCGTTGTTATGTCACACGAGAGCGCCGTGTATACAATAACGGTAGCACGGACGGTATTACAGCTCAAAAGAAATACCACTATTTATTAAACCAAACATCTCTAAACGCAGACCTGACGTGCTTCTTCTACATTCATGACTCCTTTTATACACGCCGGTTTCGTAGACTTCTGACTGTACAACCATAGTAATGAAAATATTTTTTTATTTTAGTAACCACGGACAATTCCACACACGGCTATCTGATTCAAATAAGGCGATTAAATGCCTGTCATTGCAACCTGATAGCTGATAACCACACATATATACATACAATATAATACTTATATAGATAGATACTGCTTCTCCGTTAATTTATAGGTTAGTCAAATCGGATACTCGTCAGAACGCGCAATATGCTTAAAAAGGGATACAATATTTTCTCTTGTATTATATAGACGTACCCAAACTCATATGAATATTACTGCGCGTTCCCCGCGGCGGGGTCGCGGTCGCGCATTCAATTGGCACTAATGTGTTTACATTATAAACAACAACAAGTCTCCTTCACTCTCATAATAGCACATCTCTTCTACGAGTGCTGCATTAACTCATATAATAAGGCTTATTTCAAATCAGGCAATTAAATGCCTGCGTTACGGCAACCGGACAGGGCAGGGTCTTTAAACACTAGACCAAGAGAGCGATCGAACGAATTCCCTACCTCTATTCTTCCTATGAACACTTAGTTGTTTCAAAAGTGTTTAGCATAAATATCCGAAATGTCGGTAATGTAATCGCGGAGACGTAAATGGATTACATGCAAAGCGAATATAAGTTAGTCCGTAGACGAGAACGGGCATCAAAGGAATCTAACTTTCCTTAACACTCGACACAATGGCGATTGTCATACTTGACGACTCGTAATGGGTCCGACGACCTTTATTTAACGCGTGTTCGGTTCCAGAAAGGTCACAGTACACATCGAGGTGAACGAAACGGAACCTTATCCCTTTGAATTTAATCTCAATTTGTCTCGATATGTATCATTTGTTTTTTATTCTAAGCCCGTTTGTTTAACATAGAAAATGCTTCAGGTGATTTGAGATACTACCACATTTAGAATATATAATTTCCAGTTCAGGTGTCTGTTGTTGTGCGTCTGTAAGAACATCAATAAGCTCTAGGCGCTATGGCCTCACTCTACCGCGCTGGCTAGGTACATGTTGGCAAACTTATCACTTCATTTTCACGCGTTACAGAGAACTAAGCTCGTACTCATCACAAAAATATTTGTCTATCATGCGGATTCAATCCACAACACCGGGCTTAGCGGTCTGTGTCACCGGCCACTGAGCCAGCAGTGGAGCATCCCGGTAGAGTATGCTTGTAGCTTCCCCAAGCTGCAGGAATGCCCGATGTCTAGTAATGGCATGTAAAAAAAATTCAACTATATATAAAAATATTGCGTTGATTAAGAAGTCGTATTTTTTAAAATAAACGGTACTGTTGACCTCATCTCTATACAATGAATGTTAACTGTATATCTTCTGTTCTTAAAAATTGTAGTTAAAGACATGAGGCCAACAAAGCGCAGAGAGATTTTATGTGGATAGTGATCAAGTGCTAAAACATTTTTTTTATAATTAAAGTAAACCTTTACTAACTTAATCTATAAAAAAAATATAATATACCTACAGTAATTTACTCAAAAGGGTTTTTTATAGTTAAACAGGTAATCGGCTCGATGATTGAAAGAAACAAAGAAGTATCAGAAAATGGAGTCGTACGTATGTAAATTCAAGACAGTTTTGGTTAATTCAAAAATCAGTAGAACATAAAGGATACAGAAAACAATTCAGTCAAAGAACATTTTAAATAGTATTAACTGTTGAAAATGTCGTTGACGCGCTGAAAGTTGTCTAGGTGTTGTTGACTCGGCGGACTTTTCAGATCTAATCACCGCTTGTGAAGTTTCGAGCCGCAAATAAAATTAACGATAGAAAATGGCAAGGATTCTTGTAGTTCACTAAGTTTACTGTCTGCTTGAGAACTTTCTAATTAACTTCGGAGTGAACTTTCACTTTCATAGGCTCACCATTTCATATTTGTGTATAACTATTCCAACTTACCAAATGTACGTAAAGTACAATTGAATGATACTTAAACAGTGGAAGTAGAAGAGTTGGTTACCTGGAAACAAAAGAATATTTATTAGCCCAATGTTATTCTAAAGTTAAATGGAATTGTATTACGAGAAAAAACATAAAATAAGGATAGGGATGCAGGGTTTATTCGTAATCTTGAAGCTTAATGAAGTAATGAGAACATTACCTTTTGAAATGATATAAACAATTTATTAAAATCTTTTTATGTATCTTTTAGTAAAGTGTTTGTCTTTGTATAAGATATGTACAAGTGTGTTAAATTTAATTAAAAAATTCAATCATTGTACGTGTATTGCCAACAACGCAATAATGTCTTCAAGCATTGCCCAACGCGTGACAATGATTGTCTTAAACGAAGACTATATCTCATCACGTCTTCTTATAACACTCTTATAAAGCTGTCAAGGTTCATTGATCCTCGTAGTATATGAGGATATATGTGTATTACCTATAAAGATAATCTTCTAACAAGTCCGTTGTTTTACTGCAGGCGAATGAACGTGAGATAACCATTTTTTGAACATTGCTTCACTCTCATAACGTTTTAAATCCTATTGACATTTATCGTTTTGTCCCTTTCTGTCAGTTGTCGGGGTTACTAACCACGGAGCTATCAGTCAATTTGTTGTTTATTCTCCATTGCCGTCGCTTATCTTGTACAGTGAGACGCTGGCTTTACGCATTGTCGTAAACATTGACAAATGTCCTTACTTAATTTCGCTGGCTACATCAGTGCAATGGCCGTAAATCCATTAATTTTAGCACCTCGTAAAGCAAGCACAGATATGGTTTATGTGTGGAGACATACATTTATATTGCTCACTATCTTTTCAATATTCGTGGTTATACCTACTCTAGGAATTCTAATGCCTACATCAAGTAATCATAATTTACGAGTCATTACAGTCGTGGAATTTGGTCTACTATTTACTGACCTCGTAATTTTATAGACATGTATTCTATTTTTTTTTATTTTGAAAACTGACTCTGACCTTGCAGGCATAATAAAGTTACAAGTAAAGTTTATATTAAAATCCTTTTATTGAGATTACATAAGAAATAAAAGGAGTAATTAGAAAGTCCTAATCACTGGACCGCAGATGTTATACGGGTGATAAATAATCGGGATAACTACGTCACGTAAACGTAACGATTGAGACACGCAGGGGCTCCTCGGACACTCGATTCTCACGAAACGACATTGTTTCGAGACCAGTGAATAGATAGCGACAGGACAACACACGGGACGCTATTATGGACGATCACACTTTAACATTTAAAACGCTGTAATAACATTATCCGTTATTTGCATTATTATCTATGAAGTAACTGTCAATAAACATGTAGTGAAAAACTGCATACATAGTATTAAAACATAATTGATACACGGGCATATATGGAAATAATTGCTCAAGTTGCGCAAATTCATTTGTTGTTAGGCCTCGAGGCTAAGTTGATTTATGTGCAACCAATTACCTTCTCTATAATTACATAATTAAAGTATCTTTTTGTTTCATAACGATATGTTTACATGAACGCAGTTAGCATGTTGTGCTCGTAAGCAAAAATTCATATGAGTCAGTTACGTGAATATGGCTATTGTACAATATAGGCAATATTGCAGCTGATAGAAATTATTTATATAGATTAGGAAAAGCAAGGGTCCTTAAATACCACCTTGCGGTACTCCGTAAAATATCTCTGTATGCTTGGATACGTATTTTTCTTCTATTTTTGTTAAATTATTTACTTTAGATGTCTCTGTAATCTGTTTCCTACCAGTTACATACTCGTATGATTTAATGCGTTATCCCTAATTCACTAAGAAGGTCACACTTTGTCTGCAACACTCTTTGACGTTCCATTGCTAGGCAAAGATCTTCCCACCAACTGTATGTAGCTTGAGGCTTACTTTATAACACGGTCAAGTTCACTATTAGCGTCAATACATAAAGAGTTCATCGGTCAATATACATATTTCGAAACTCATGAATTGAAATAGCGACAGTTTTTGACAAAATATAGAGCCGTATCTCGCGTCGCAAGGTTATTTACTATAACATGTAAATGAGGTTTTTGCAAATCGGATCCATATTGGTACATTAAACATTTCGACATTTTTGTTTAGCATCGTGATACTCGACGTTAATTTGAACCGGTCGGGCGGCGAACGGGTTCAAATTATACCTATACAATATCGTAATAACAGTATATCAATGTGATTTCTGATGCGAATCAACACTCGGCGGATAGCGTTCTAGGTGAAAAAATACGGTACAAACTAAACCTACTTTCACGGTTACAATATTAAACAGATGTCTCTTATTAATAATAAAAAAAAAATTATAATAAAATATATTTATAGCCACAAAAAACTAATAATAACATACAGCTTGACAAATTACTATTTAACAATTAATATTTAAAAATATGCTTCAAACTTAACACACAACATGTTGGCAAGAGGAATTGGCTCAGCTACACCTGACATAGGATCAGATCCCATGCAGAGCTGTTTTTCAGCCGAGCCCTTGTCCCTATGATGGTGGGTGGGACTGATGTAAGGGCTCCCCGTTTTTTACTGAGTAATCATCCGATTGGGAAAGTAAGCAGTCTAAAGAAGATGACAATGATAAACTTTGTTGTCGTTTTCGGAAAATAATAATAGTAATAATAATATCCGGGGACAATTCCACGTGCGGTTACCAGATTCCAAATTAGGCAATTTAATGCCTGTGTTATGGCAACCGGACAGCTGATAAACATGCATATATATTTACAATATACTGATGCTTGTGCTGGTAACACAAATGTTTGTTCTGGGCGGGAATGGAACTGAAGACCTCCGCTTTTGCACCCAGGGTCTCTAAGCATTCGACCCGAACGCCGGCCACATAACATCAGATAGTTACGTTTTTCGGTTGCGCCCTCAATCCCTGCATTGTTATGCGGAATTATTCAGCAAACAAAACAGTTTTGTTAGCAAAAGAGTTACAGTTACTCGTATCGATAGTAACAAATGACAATTTTCACCGTTCCAATGTCCGGTATGCGATGCGTTTCGATTTCAGACATTTTCTTACCGTCTCCGGAGTCGCTGGTGGTGAATCTGGGAGAATATCGGGAGATGATCAAGGAGCTGCTGACGGTGTTGCCACAGAGATACTCGACGCCTGGGGTACCCGTGTCGGCGCTCGGCGCCGCGCTGCAGGCCGCTTATAAACTGATAGTGAGTGGTCATCCTGTTTTTTTTTTTACTTTAAGTACGAGTAGTTACATGGCCAGTACGCATTTTGTACTTCGGATGGTTTGTGAATTGCAAAGGTATATTTTGAAATTGGAACTGAAATTAATTTAAAGCAATCGAATATTATCCATTGTCTCTTTAAAGGTTATTACATTACATGGTGCGTCAATTCGGCGACGACGCGACAGATGTAAAGCATTGAATAATGATCTTTATGTATCTATTGATTCGAAACAAACAAAGACAAAGACGCTCAATTGCACTAATATGGACACGTTTAAAGATTTCACAGAATTACTAGTTCAATCCACATTTCCACTTTTAAGATGTACAAATTTAAGAAATACAATTATAATTATAATTGTTATATCTATTGATTAGACCAGAATAATATACATATATGTAAGTTACATATTTAAAATCAACTCAAAACCGTCAATTTCCTACGTACAGAGTTGATGTTTCGTGCGGCAAACTTTGTCCACAATAATTCTACGGTCAGAGAGATGATGGTGAAATTATCCCTTTCCAGGCCTCGACTGGTGGTCGCATTACGGTGTTCCAGACGTGTCTGCCCAACATTGGGCCGGGAGCGTTACAATCGAGGTAAGGAAAAAAAATTGCAGATCAGATGTCCCCTTAAAACTCTGCGGTACTTACGGTGATATGATTTGTCTATGACATTGTGGTGTCATTGCCCCTTCATTTTACTTGACATTAGAAGTTTCAACAGTGTTTTATTAGTGACTGAGAATATAGGCATAATAGAGGGTACAGTAGGTATAATAGTGGATGGTATTCGTTCTATCCAGATCAGTTTTAGTCTAAGACAAGATAGTACATAATATATTAAACTCTTAATGAACTAAATTCAAAAACAATGAAGATATACTCGTATTATTAGACTAAAGCAAAATAATGTTACGGTCATATATCCACATGGCACTGTTCAATTTATAAAAGTGAAACACGTAATTATTTAATAAAAAAAATAATTGTTTTTACAGAGAAGACCCCAACGCCCGGTCGTCGAAGGAGGTCGCCCATCTGAACCCGGCGACTGACTTCTACAAGAGGTTGGCACTGGACTGCAGCGGCGCTCAAGTGTCCATAGATTTGTTCCTGCTCAGTTCACAGTACTGCGACCTGGCAACACTGAGTGAGTTTATTGACGTTATTTAATACTTTTATGATTATTTATTTATTTATTTAGGAAAAGTACACTGCTAAGGTTTTACGAATTTATTATGATTAATTTTAAAAAGTCATTAATCAGTAAAGTTTCCACTAAACCGAGTTAAGTTACCACTATACTAAGTAAAGTTGCCACTAAAATGAGTAAAGTTGCCACTAAACTGAGCAAAGTTGCCACTAAAATGAGTAAAGTTGCCACTAAACTGAGCAAAGTTGCCACTAAATTGAGTAAAGTTCCCGTTAAATTGGAATATTTGAGTCTAGTGAGATGTCGTGTCGCGTTGCAGGCTGCATGAGCAAGTTCAGCGCGGGCAGCGTGACGCACGTGCCGCAGTTCCGGGCGTCGCGCGCCAGCCACGCCGCGCTGCTGACGCGCCAGCTCACGCGCTACCTCACGCGCAAGATCGGCTTCGAGGCCGTCATGCGCGTGAGGTGCACCAGGTAGGCGCCCCCCCGCCCCCCGCCCTAACCTAACCGTTATATAACATTTATTGTTTCATAAATTAAATTCTAGTCGAATTTAGACGAACAATCAAGAAAATCTACTAAGCAACGACTATTAGGATAATACTTAATATTATAAATGCGAAAGTGTGTATATTTGTATGCATGTTCCGTTTTCCATGCCCGGACAACTGGATTGCAATGAAATTTGGTATACGGATAGCTCAAAATCTACACAGGTCAAAGGCAGTTTATTAATATATAGTACCGCACAGGGGTATAACGATCCACACGTTCCACGGCAACCTGTTCGTGCGCTCCACGGACCTGCTGTCGCTGCCCAACGTGTCGCCGGACGCGGGCTTCGGGCTGCAGCTGGCGCTCGAGGAGTCGCTCGCCGACGTGCAGCAGGTGTGCTTCCAGGCGGCGCTGCTCTACACCAGCAGCAAAGGTGCGTGTCTACTATCATCTTTAGATATTTACTTACTGACCTACGACATTTTGTATGTATGAAGCTAGCGGTGAATGTGTGCATCGGTACTGTAACGATGCATGTACGATCCGCACGGTACGCCAAAGAGATTTGTTGCAATGAACGGTTGTGCTTCGTGTAAATATAATGTATAGTACATCTATACTTCTATATCTATACTAATATTATAAAGAAGAAAGATTTGTGTGTGTGTGTGTGTGTGTGTGTGTGTGTGTGTGTGTGTGTGTGTGT
>DWEM01002522.1:0-11935 GCA_018245935.1 Agara belti belti | reverse complement strand
ACTGAATTCATACTAACAGTCCCATCCCCACAGCCCTATTAGAGGTCCGTCGCCGATGTCCATGGGCGGCAGCGGCCGCTCGTGACCGCTGCCAGCCCGTTCACTACTCTCATAACATAATAAAAATTAATTTAAGAACGTGACATTGTAAAAATTGATAACATACGTAGGTCGCGACGACGACAGTTCTTCTCGCGCTGTTGTGCAATTAACTTCGAAATATGTACAGTCGAGAATCACAACAACCGCAGGCATAAAGTAGGCAGACACAAGGAGTACCTACTGAATACACTAGGCGAGGTGGGTGCCCTATTCCGCGCCACTGGTTCCCCGCCGCTGTGGCGCCACTTCGCGTTTCACTAAGGACCGGGCTGTATCAAAGCGAATAAATACAACGCGCAAATACTTCCGCTAACTACCATAAAAGATACAGAAGCAAATGACTTCGTATTTATTATTTCGTCTGTCCGAGTTTTCCTCTAACACTCGCCTTGCCACAAAGCGCGAAGCAATGTTAACGCTTTCACAATATAGTTTCATTCTGTACAACGCGACCCAATTGTGAAGCGAATGATGTAAATAGCTAACTCGTCACGGTGGGGAATTCGGATTAGGTGTTCGATTACCAAACGCTCTACCGTTAAACTAACCGGGTCGAAATTTGTGGAAGAGTTTAATGCGTAACCGATCAAGAAGCTATTGGTTTACTTAGCTGTTACATTATTAATTACATAAATTACTTCAAACGGCTCGGTTTAAACGGATTAAATAATTTTTCATAATGAAAATATAATAATAATAAACAAACGTATTGTAATTTAGTGAAAGTTATAAATTCAATGAAAATAAAACTTATATTTTGAACATCCGAACTTCAACTTATGAAGATGTTCAGGGTACAACTGGTGATTACAGTAAACATTTTGACGCATATAACGTGAAGTTAATACTTTAACCTAATTTAATACTTTCAAGTTAATTCGTTAATGTAACTTATAAACCGTTGATTACCTATTTATTTTGGATTGATTGACGGGCAGATGCATTAATTAACGTTCCCAGGCCCCCAAGTAGATAAATAAAAATTTGATGTTAAAGTTTCGGTTTTAAGAACAGATTTTTTAATTATCGGGCATGAAAACAATACACAATGGGCCGGTGAATACTTTGTTTTTCTATTATTATTATTATTATTACAAATATTGAATACACAAACAGGGAAAATTTCTAGTGAACGGTCAAGTTCTTTTGGGCGATTAAATTTAATACCTCTCGTATTTCAGCCTCAGTAAAATTATGTATAATTTATACATAATTTTACTGAGGCTCACTCAATTGTAACCGACTGTGATAATGAGTAGACAATTTTGAAAAAAAAAACACCATTATCAAGTTAATTTTATCTAAGATCCAATCGATAACCGCTTAAATTCACACCAGACTGAACTAAAAACGGACGCACATCACCACGCGGTCCCAACGACAACTTCGGATTGTTAATTCCGTATAATTAACGCGCCGGTTTTAATTAATATGCAGTAGACTTGAATACGTTAAAATAACAAGGCACGGTTTACCAATTATAAGAGAGGAATGCATGCAAGAAAAAATTCAACGGAAATTAATGGTGAACTCGTTACGTAAAGTGTCGAAGGGGTGAGAGGAGACGCGCACCGACCGCGCGCTGCGGTCATTTAAAAACGAGTTATTATTTATTATTCAGTCGTAGCAAGAATATGATATTTTATTGATACATTAGGTAGACATAATACATATGTACATTTTTTTAGTGTGCACAGCAACAATAAACGAATACATTTTGAGATTGATACATTTTGAACTAGAACATTAAAAAGAAGTTTTCCAAAAAATACATGACGTGCAGCAATGAGTAGCGAAAATGGTCGCAATTGGCTCCGAAAGGCCAACTACTACCGCGGGTTTCAATTACAGCAGTTATAACTCACTGTATTAAAATGCACAACCAAAATCTGACATCCTATCTTATACAGTTCAGTGCAATGATAACCTCTTCATAAATAATGTTACATTAATGTGACATTTCATTCACTCCGAAATGCTTCACTAAAACAGACTTGAAGTTGTGTGCACGAGTCCCGCTATCTTTTCGTTGTTTATCTGAATTTTTTATCAAAAGAAAACACACTACTGCATTGTACATAAGACAGAATCCGTGTTTCGTTGATATCGTCTGAGGTTAAAGCGGAGAACACAAACACGGTGGTCAAATGAATGGATACTTGAAAAAATATCATATCGTTCCTACAGGCACAGCTGGACGTCGGTACATGAGCACTGCACTGAGAGCATCGGGTTCCGACGCACAATAAAGGTTGTTCTATCTCAATAATAATACGATTCAACGATGCCTTGTTACTCGAGAGTTACATACGAGAACCTGTTAGCGAGTTTGCTTGTCAACTGAACACGTCGCCGCCGACCTTTTTGCGGAGACTCAAGTGACTTAATTAAAAACTGAAACAAATATGGACGTGACAATTGTTACATTTACATTTTTACAGTTTTGACGGTAAGCTTTCAGTGCTTTTTAGAGCTTTCATTCAATCGGTCTTCACGAACGAGCCCTGAGCGAACTCATCCGTGCAGCAATTGTTTCGTAGTAACGTTTCGTAACGTAACGTAACGTAACGTAATAGTAACGTTTCGTAGTAATTGTTTCGTAATAAAAAAATAAAAAAAAATCGGCAACAATGTAACAACGCACTACGTAAGCACGAACCCCTAGCGCGATGTACGCCCGTTGCAGTTTCGTTAGTATCGGCTCGCTTATCGCGCGAACGGCGCCGGCCGCGTGCGGTAGGTCACGGTCCGCTCTCGCTCTATCAACTGCTCCACTCCACGTACGCTTAATTGCCCATTTCAATATTTCATTTCCGGTTCACCGACTGGTGATATTTAATTGACTGCATTATGCGAAATCTTAATTTGAATATCATTGAATTGAGCGGGTCTCGCATAATTATCGATTGCAGATGTCACAATTATGTTTAATAGAAATTCTTAATTCCAGGCTGCATTATAATGTTATACGACAATGCGGGGTCTCCGTAGTTTGATACGTATATTTTTATCACACATTGCCGTTACGTAAGATTATTCCCAACGCAAATTTTATTGTAATCTATGCCGTGGCATATTTTTCCTTAGTCGGCAATTTAGTTTCTTATGTGAGATAAAAATGTAGAAAAAAATACTTTGTTATTTGTTAACTATTGTGAATTGGTGTATTAATAATACTGCGAATCGCTACTGTGTACATCGTTATGAATAGTTTTGTACTAGGTCTGACTAAATAAATATAAATATCTAACGATTAACTTCACACGCAAAGTGACATGACTCTTAAGGCACGCGGCCTTCCAGCTTGGTTCCAGTGATTGTACTGCTGCAGTGAACTTTCCTTACGTGCCTACCCAAAGTATTCAATTATGTATGATATCGTCATATGCGTCTAACCATAGTTCTTACTGAGAAAACTATGATAATGTGGAGTTCACTGCCCCGACAGCTTCGTAGTAACATATGTTTTTATTTGCTCAGAAGCTCATCCCGGCGGTTCTCACTGGGATATGATTTCAGCAGATTTCAATACACTTAGCGTGTTGGAATTATGGATTTCTCCGTGCTATGCATTTGCAGTGATAACTGAGGCAATAAACAATTATACATACGTCGATAGAAAAGAAATACAATTTGAACTTGCATTTGTAAAACTTGCCTATTGATTGCATCCTCGTGAGTGATAGACTTCTTAACAATCTGATAGCCTATATGCAATATTCCCCCATGTATGCCTTCAAAGTCTCTATGAACAGCTTTAAGTTTAAGGTAATATTGACTAATGTCAGTGTCAGATTCTTCGTGATTCGAATTACCGCTTGTCAATTAACCGTCTGCAATGGTTTCCATCCATTCTTGTCTTTAATATTGTCTATTTTTTTTTCCTTTTTGTATTTTTTTATTATTTTGTTCATTTGGATGGGATAAAACAATCTTTATTTCTATCAATGAAGCGATGAGATGTCGTTCTCAGCATCCTCTAGGAACGTGTTCATTCGAGTTGGGCAAGGTTGATAATCTGAAATAGGATGCAAACTCAGCCCAAAGCATATGTGCAAAGTCGACGTTGCTCCGGCGATGCTGAGCCTGCACAACCTGTGGACTTTGCCTGTACGAATACGAGTCCAACGTGGGCAAGTATCTTATCAGTCGTCGTGGTTTAGTGTAACAGCTCATTTATGTATATAAATATCCACACACGTCACATTAATATATTACCTATACTATAGTGACAGTTGTTTTTTGGATTTCCTGACAAACCTTTCTGAAACTCGTAGATCGCCCAAAAGTAATTAGTTCGTCGGGAGATTATTTGGAAATTGAAAACAGTTACCTTCGGAGTTTTAAAGAAATTGAATAACTTATCGCACCTTAGCTTCATGTATAGCTAGTTCACTATGACAATGCCATTCATTTTAAACTTTGCTAAACTATGTCAATATCTATGTGCACATTTATGATTCTGTAGGGATGATCTAATGTCTAAAAAACGCATTAGGCGAGGACTGTTGCCATGTTGCTTCAAATTTGTTTAAATATTCCACGTGAATAATGTATAGGGATTTAATATGTATTACGGTTAGAAAAGGAACTGTATAATATACCTAGCTTATATCAAGATAAAGCGGAAAGAGACGACTGATTGTTCGAGAAAAACGTCCTGGATGTACCTTAACAGGCCATGAAGGTTTAGCGAGAACGGTACGATTTTGCCGACTTTACAATAAACGGCAAACAATTGTTGTAAAATAATAAATTCTCCTATATGCCTAAAATTACCTAAAACTTCATCACGAGAGAACATTCGTATCCAGCAATGGAACAATGAAAGGATCAAAAAAAAAATTCTCCAATGAAAATTGCGAGTATGTATCATAGACAACTACGATAATCATTTTATATTGTGAATAAAATACTCGTATCCGTAAATTATCGTACCTTGGATACTATATTTAGATCATTTGGTAAATACCGCCTGCCTTATTAATAATATACATATGGGCTAAATGTTGGCAAGTATAAGCAGCTGGTTTTTACACATTAATGTGTAACGAAATCGAGCAGCGGTAACACGAAACTATTTCAGTGAGCCGACGCGTTTTATCAGCAGGCAAAGTTTGTTATAATATACATATTTAGATCGCGGCAGACACAAATACATAATAAATATTGGGTAAGATTTAATGTCATGTACTAGGTTTCAAAAAAAATATTTTCGAGCACAATTTTACATGTAGATAGTGATATGATAAGGTATCTCGGCGCCATCATTTTTATCAAAGCTGTTTGTACGGCTCGCCGTTATCGTATTCAGAATTGGGCAACCTACGTAACCTGTTTGTTTTTATTCCATTATCAACAACAATATAGAGCGACAAAAACGTACTTACAATTTCATACGAATTATCGTCACAAACGGATGTTTGGTACGAAAACAGCGCATGTACACAAAAATCGTTGGTATTTATAGACTTGTTGTGTCATTAAAGCTACGGATTACTAGAAGTTTCTAAAGCGATATTACACTTTATGTAGGAACTAGCTTTTGCCCGCGACTTCGTCCCGCGCATATATTATTATACAAATGTTATTATACACATAAACCTTCCTCTTCAATCACTCTTATCTATTTAAAAAAACCGCATCAAAATCCGTTGCGTAGTTTTAAAGATTTAAGGATACATAGGGGGACATAGGGACAGAGAAAGCGACTTTGTTTTATACTATGTAGTGATAATTCAAATGATCTGTGAGATTCGAACTACAGTAATGAGGCATGGTTTTGTACTTACGTATCACATAACGTATCGATTTTCAATTCCGTTTTGATCGTCTTTTAATACTGCACAGTAATATTGATAGCCTCAGAATGAAATTCGTAATCTACAGCGTTCACAGTTGAAAATCTACTTCTATCCAATAATTGATATAACATTCATTACGTATCGCGTTACGTAGACTCGTTTTACAATCACAAAAGGTCCGTGATAATAAAGGTCCACGACCGATTTTTGTAGCGATCATTTATTAGGTTCGAATGTTACGTCACAACATTTCCCAGATCCGGCTCGGCGTTTATAAGTACTTAAACGCCAACGCCAAATTATTTCCTTTGCGGCACATTGCACCAAATTTCTTTGATATTGTATTATCGATAATACCTATACACATCCATTGTATTCTGAAGTAGATATACCAATTCTTAGAACGCGACGATTCGGTTTCACGCTTCTTATCCGGACGGCGAAGAAGCGTACGCCAAATATAATCTAGGACTCGTAAAAGCAAGGGTGAATGGAAATTGTCTATGGTAGATCAATCTTAGGTCACACCAAAATTTCCCATCAGAAGAAATCGGATGCAGTAGCTAGAATATCATACAATGACAAAAGGAAAAACTTTTATCTGCAACACAAGTTAAATTGCGTTTTTGTCGTGGTCAACCTTAGTGTTGAGCAATAAAAATTATATATGACAAAACGTGAACAACTGTGTACGGAAAAAAACAAATACACTATTTTATTTTTGTTCCGAATCGCTTAACTGTAACAGACCGCCGTGCACGCCGTGTTTAATAGACTGGTTCGTATTAATAGAGCAAGGAAAGTAGTATGTGTAATTTTGGCATGCGCCTTTATCAGCTGTTGGCGGCAATACGTTTGGTGCGTCTAAATCAAAAATAAAACTGCCCACTGTAACTAATTGGCTATGCTTTTTAACAACTCAAATGCAATCATAACAAATCTCTTGCGCGGGTGATTTATGTCCGCGTGTTAACAAATTTCGTTGCTCACTTTCAACAGCATTGTAAATCATTTTTGTTCGGCCAGAGTTGCATCGGCGTTTTGCATCGTTTTTTTAACACATATTAACGATTACGTAGCAGCCGAGATAAATAAATGTTGATCAATATTCAGTCCGCCTCAATATTGTCGAATACTCCTCGGAATATAAAATAAAACAATACGCTTCTTTTCATTTCTTCATTCGCGTGTTCTCCTCGTGGAGTAAAAATGACTACGATTAATGGTTTTTCATTCACAATGCTCGTAATCAATGCAACTCATCCCCTCTACCAACTGTGGCTGACCTAGCACGCTACCCTCGCCGGGTAACCGCCGCGAAGGTTACTAAAACAAATAATAGCTGTATCAAGAAGCAGAATTACAAACATGGATCTCGTTTATTTATGCGAAGACAGAGGTTCGTGTAGGTTCTCGAAGGAGTAGCTATCATTCGGTAAATTTGAATATCAGCAATTAATTGCTAATTGCTCTTAAGAGCTAAATTAATCGGCCTAGATAGATAGATCTAAGTGAATTTTTATATCAATAACGTTTGTTTACGAAAGTTACGCTGCCTGTTATGTCTGTAGCGTTTTCACGTCGAAACAACTGAATAGATTTTGTTACAATTGGTGCGGCGACCGCTCGGTTCCAGGGAAACAAAATAAGACAGCTTGGAGCATCTTTTTTAAATCAATCAATATAGCAAAGGGGAGAAGCAGGACTGACGTTGTATTTATACATAGTGGCAGCAAAGGAGAGTTGATTGCACTACTGTGATCCGATGTGGTAGCACATCGTTCGAATCGCAGATCATTATTAGAAGGTTTGATTGTTGGTCAATGAATGGCAATGAAAAATTAATGTGCGAAGGCCTATACAACGGGTGCATCAAAATAATACTATTATTATGCTAATGAAAAGAGATCCACTGCAAAAAAAAAACATCTACCGTTTCTAACATATAAACGTCATAAATTTTGAGACTACGAACTAAATAAATACATAACAATACCTTACATATACATAGATATATGTTTCATTATATAAATACATATACTTAAAATGTATAATACATTACTTGCATAGTGCAAAGTGACTATAAAGTCATGCGATGTGTCAACTTATAACATTTTTATTAGGTACCTATCCAACATAGGAGCATTGAAAAGTAACAATTTTACGACTAAATCCTTGAGTTTATTACTTCCGTATCGTCTATAATAGCGTCGTATAATACACGATACTTATTACAGTGACTAAATGATTTCGAATAAACGCATGTTTATATTTTCAGGACACATTAAAAACAATGCATTACAATGATGTAGTTTTCTTGAATTCTATTCAAGGCAAATGTTGATACAGAGGGTCGTAGATGGGGTGCTTCGGCTAGGTCGTTGACCCCGACAGCTGGTACGCGGTACATACATGCGACGTACGCGACTGGCACTAAGGCGGAATAGGGTTGGGGACGTTGGGGTGACATCGGACAATTTCCAGATTATACTGACAGTTGGCCTTTCAGCTACACACAATCACGATCGAAACATGTACGAGAATGATGAAACAGAGGAGCACGTTTTAAATTTCAATTAACATGACAACATTAGAATCTACACGATCAAACCGACGAACAGTAGCTATCGAACGAAATCAATATGTATAAAATAATAAAACGATGTTAATCTCTATTGTATGTACAAAATCAGATATTTGATAAATTCGGTTTCTATTTATCTATAACAAGACTATGCCCGCGATCTGTGTAGTTCGAGACGAGAATACAACTAAGACATCTCCTGCCTGTTTTAAAAGGTAGACTAGAAGGAGAATTCTGCGGTTGAGAGTGGGAGCGCCAACCGGCCGGCCAGCCACAGTCGTCGGCCAATGTGTGGTCACCGTCGTAATAACAAGTAGTGGGATTTCCCGAGAGGAGCCCGACAAGGGCGCGTTCCGTATGGAGAAGCCGGAGTAGTTAGAAAATGCGCAAAGCAAGGCCGCCAAGGACGTTTTAGTAGGTAAAAATATCACATAACTCGGTCTGTCTCCTAAGACACTGCCGCTTTTAAAGATCGCCCCGTCACAAATGCCTGCGACTAGTGTGGGCGGTATTTTTTTTTTCAAAGGTTTCAGTCCCTCTCTATTCAGTGATGTAAATGAAAACAAAACAAGAAATTTTCTTTTTCTATGTATCATATAGCTCTTGTATAAAACACCACAGCAGTGAATTTGGTAAAAGTACGTTCAGTAGTTAGCGAACGATAAGAGAATAACAGATGGACAAAAGCTTTTTTTCCGCCGACACCATTCGTGGAATCAAAAGTTTCACTTATAAATTTCGACCGCAGTATTGCAATTGCTCAAGTCGAGTCAATTCTAAATGTTAATATGCAATGTTTATAGGTTACCTTGCTTACGTAACGTAGGTACAGTAGGTGATGAAGTACTTACGTACGAGTAAGTATAATAATAGAAAAATTTCGTACAAAAATCGTAACAAACACAATTATACGCTAAACTTACATCGTGGAACAGCGAAAGTGCATTTTTTTCGATTTCAATAGAGTTTTAATTAAATGATGCAACGCTGTACATTTACAATATACTCTCACTAGGTGCGCCCGCGTATTCATTCGGACGGAATGCTATTTTTAAAGGAGAAAGTACTCCTTATAACATCCGCTATCTGCTAATTAAAGTCCCATCAAAATAGGTCCAACCTTTCCGGAGATTAACCATTACAAACAGACAGACAGACAAGAATTTTATGAATTCGCTTTTTGTTGAATGTACCGTATACAGTGTAACTTTCATTGCGTGATACACTTTTATTTTGACGTTACGAACAGACACTTCGATTATTGTATTAGTATAGATAGGTACAGATAAGCGTACCTACGCACGCTGTATTTGCACGTGTAGCCAACTACAATCGAATATGATATTACGATGTGTTTGGTAGTGTTATGTTTACACACGTAGTTGTTTACAATCGGTACAATACCTACTTACCTGCCGTGACGTTTGAGCGGTCCGGTGCCGCCGTGACGGGTACACCTTACACTTTGTCACTGTCTCAACTAGACTACACTTATTGGACCGACTAACTAACTAACTAACTAACTAACTAACTGACTGACTGACTGACCGACTGGCCGATTGCTGACTGACACAGAGATCAAGACATAGTCGATATCGCTAAATCTAGAATCTTGAAATTTTGCTGATAGGCATCTTTCTTTTTTACAATTTTGTTACCAAGAAAATTTCTAAATATCTGTAAAATATACCCTGCACAGTAGCGTTACCGTTATTGGACGTATCGTTTTTTTTAATTTCTAGGGTTTTTTGTTAATAATTCAGCCTATATACTTGTTTACTTACAATAATACATATAGTTTTACGAGTAAAAAACGATGTTTCGAGTGATATTTTTTTACGTAATTATGCAACAATCATTTTTATATAAAACTGTATCTATAGCCTGTCAAAACAATAAACAACTTCAATAACAAACGCTCGTCGGAGTAACTCTGACGAATTGGCATTAAACTGGCTTAATATGTTTTCGATTAATATCAACGTTTTTATGAGCTCATTTATTAATAAAAAAAGGGGCCACGAAAACACGCGCACGTGTAAGTAGGTACTGATTCGTGGCTATGTTATGTCACTTTATCAATACCTATTCGTATCAATTCATAAAATTTGGGAAAAGTGGAATATTAATTCGGGCGAATTAGCACATAATACTTAGGTAGGTAGTTGTGAATATCAATAGCGTTAATAAGTTTAACGTCATATAAATATGAAAGTCTAAACGAACAATTAGCAGGAAAGTTGGCCGCCGACGCGCGTTTGGCCCGGTGAAGTTCGATATCTGCGCACACATTATACGGTCGAATGAATTTCGACTCTGTTCATAAGATAACGCGGGGCGCCTCCTAAACGAGGCCTCAGCCGTCGGCGTCGGCGTCGGCAGGAGAATTACAAACAAACAACACATCGACTATTGGACTAGAGTCGTTATCTGACGGATTAAAAGGCGAATCGTTACCGAGAATTCCGCGGTGCGCCCGTCGCCGGGTTCAATGACACACGCCGTACAAATATAATAAAAAAAATAAATAAAAATAAAATCGCGACCCACAAGTGGCCCCACGGACGGACAAGATCAATGGCCGCGGAAGTTTTGCGAATATCCGGCGTGTTAACGGCGTCCGTGAGCCTCGTGTTATTTGTAAACTTCTATCTTAGACCCCCACCCAACTTGCGCCGAGCTTTATTCATGCTCCTCGATTGTACTATTGCAGCCAGCAATCACGAATACAAACTACTCCCATTATTTCCAAGAGGCGAATCGCTAAATTATACAAATTAATATACTATTCAATAAAATATTTTTGTTCGGGTTTAAAATAGCTATTTGATATATCCAACCGGATGAATGTAAAATAAAATAACAAGGGCGTTAATATCAAAAAGATTCTTCAATTAAATATATATGTATATTATACCTATACAATAATGAAAAATTTAGAAGAAGCCTAATTATATTATGGACACTAACTATTTTTTATCAAATTTAAACTCAAACTTCCCTCACAAAAGCAATTTAATTAAGTAATGAGGTTATTTACAATTCACAATTAGACGGCATTGACGCACTAAAGGTAGATTAGGTTCGTTTAAACTTTTAAAAATCGAATTTTATAACATTTTTATAACATAACACAACGCAAATACAATAATTACTTCTACGTGTACTTTAAAAAAATTGAATATAATTTTAAGAAAATATTGAAAAAGTAGGACTAAAATGGATTTGTAATTTTTAATGGGCACGCGTAAAAATCTTCTTAAATTACGTTAAAAACTAGTTGCGAGTCGAGATTAATACAATACGACATTATCAATGTAAGAACTGAAAGATGTCAGCAAAACGCAGTGAATACAACAAATCAACAATTGACTGCCTCGTTGGTCGAGCGGTTGTTAGCGCGACTGCCGATCGGGAGGTCCTGGGTTCAAATCCCGGGTCGGGT
>DWEM01002521.1:0-11936 GCA_018245935.1 Agara belti belti | reverse complement strand
GTAGACTTCACACACCTCAGAAAATATTATATAATTTATAACATCTCTAAGGTGTGCAGGTTTCCTCACGATGTGTTTCTTCGTAGTATAAATTGCCAATATTATTCATCTGTGTGGTATCAAATTGTTTACCGTCAACTCGACTTGTCAACATATTCACGCCTTATATCAATACGTACCTACATTTGTGTTCAATGTTATCTTTCCTCGGATATTTCTTGTATCATACGAGTACACAGTAAATTAAATGTTCCCTGTGTAATTTGTTCTCTACATGCTGTTGCCACTCCTTTATTTGCTTGATCAGTTCTTGATAAGAGATAACCAGAACCTTTGTACAAAATTGAATGTGTATGTAGGTAAGTTTAGTTAAGTGTATTTTCAGTGTAATAAATGAAATTAAGTACTTAGGGATTCCCCTGCTAAAGCCTCTTAACTATAGAAAATTCTGCATCTGGTTGTACAAATTCGTAGATGTTTGTTGGGCTGCCAGGTATTTGATATAACCAACCAATTAAATTTACATATCACATCGGAATATATAATTTGGATTTTTGTTACATTTTCAAGTGTAAGTACTTACGGAAAAGTAGTTTGTAAAATAAAGAAAGTGCATTTGCATCTAGTGCACGGGTTCTGAACCACGCTGGATAAGTGTTACTTATATGTTTTATGTTGTAATTCAGTTTTTTTACATAAAAATAAGTTGAATGGATAATTGTGAACTGTATAAATGAAACGCACGATATAATCACACAATATTTATTTCAAGAAGAAAAATACAGAGATTATATGTTACGGAATTTCGTCATCTAATATAAAGAAGTAAACTATTTCCTATGTAAACACCAAACTACACGTAAGAGCTAAGTAAATGCGGATTTCGACGACTATTAAGCATTACTAAAGTATTATATCGTAATATATACCTACTGAGATTATATTGATCGATTATATTTAAATTGCTATCATTAACGTTTACAATTTTAAGCATGCATTTAATATTAGTGTACATTAAATGTGAATCTCACATGACTACAAAATGATCAATGATGATGACAAGACTTGCGATAATACGATTCCCCAAAGCTGACGTAGGAGGACTCATTGAGTGCGGACAACCGCATTCCAGAATGGCACGAAATATATCATCGTAAGTTAACACAACGCTACGATACTAATGAATGAAACGGCGAAGATGCTACGTATTATTTAGAATACTGGTTTAATAACTCTACACACACCGCCTTAAATCTAAAGTTTGTAACTTCCCAAACGATCAAGTGCCCTTAAGAGTAAACCTTGAATAATATTATATAATTTTTTAATACGTGCAAGACTGATATAATTGTTGCAGAACACTGTTACAGGCGTGAGTAGCCTTCGATACCGTTTCAGTGTATGCTCTATATCTGTATCTGTGGTACTATTGCAGCGATCGATGAAAATCGTATGTTACATGTATTGTTACAATGACAATGCATCGTTTGGGAAACGCTGAAGTGTTGATGTTTGAATCATACTTAGCTGCGCTTACAATCCATTTCTTACATTCTATAGACCATGTAATGATCTCCTTGTTTACACAATCTACGTACCTAAACTAACGATTATATCTTATTCGCTACATATATAAGAGCTAATATTACAAGAAAAAAACACGACAAGCATAATTGCAATGAACTCAAATTGTAATTATATCGACTTCAAACATGCTTACCTGCAGGATTTTATCCTTAAATGCATACTACTGACTCTTGCAATTTCGAATTCACACATTATCGTTCTGCTAAACACGGTATACAATCGGACAATGATAAAAGAAAACTTATAAAGGTAACTTAACACTAATCATATTCAATAAATTGAAAATGAGATTAAAAAAAAATCCATATCGAGTCTACATGAATGGTGGGTGATTAGAAACTTAAATAAACCACGGCGTTATTATACCTACAGTTGGGTAACGAATGAATAAATCCACGCGTTACTGCAGCGCTAATAATAATATTACAAGTGAACTTAAAATCTATTAAGTTTTAATGCCCTTAATAACTATTGCTCTAATAAGATATTTCGACTGTTTACGTAACTTACGTTAAACTTAAAAATAAAATGTATTGTTAATAATAATAATAAAAGAAATTAAAGAAAAGAACATTAGTACCTAAAATAAAAGTTACATAAAACTTTACGCGAATTTCTGTGTTGCGTGGTTTTCGCTAGCAAAATATTGACGAATGTTGCCAGTAGGTAACCTGAATAAATTTGAAATGTAATCGAAACAAAAGCAGATCGAATACTATCCGGAAATTTGCTAATGATAATTATTGTTAGAATAAAAGGGAAAAATTCGAAAAGACAATTTTTTGTGAAACCACTTCACTCTACCAGCTGAGGGAGTCTTCCGTTCACAATTACATGAGAGATGTCGAAAGGTGGACGCGCGCGGGAACCTGTTAGACCGAATGATTATACTGAAACCAGTAGCTGAAAATATATATAACCAAAAATTGGACAAACACTCTACAAGACTTCCGTGCGCTTGCCCTGTGACAGGTGGAACCATCATTGACAGGAGAGACTCCCATAGAAATTTTATAACGACATTAGTGCTATTTCCAAAGCGATACAACCCTATTCCTGAAGTGGCTTTCACTGGATTTATTTCTACTAGCGAAAAGAACGCTATTCCCAAACATTGTATGTATATCGTTACTAGTCATTTGAGCGTATCAGGTGTGTTAACGAAATGTATCTTAATTAGTAAGTAGTATTCTAAACGCATTGAAACATGAAAGGTATGGAAGCGAAATGGCGCTTCTGTGTTGACGCTTGGATATATTTGCAGTGGGTGTTTGGTTGTTGAGTGTTAGTCGATCCCAAAAATTGGGCGCTCATTAGAATAAACAGCTAGGTAACCACATACCTACCGATAATCTCAGTATGTAAGCAAGTTGCGTCAGGTTTTTTCTGTTTTACTACTATGCTAAATTAATAGGTTTTTATTCCTTTTTTTCGCATTTGTTACCGCGCAGTTGGAAACGCAACAATCCCTTCGTAGATTCAAAGATGTGATATGCCAAGCATCAACATTTTCATACTTGATATATTTCGATGCGTTAAACATTAAGAAATCGAAAAGTAAACTAAATACCTATTTGATATAGTCGTGATCGTAAAACAATGTCGGTTTAAAAAAATACGGCAATCACTTTTCTTTATATTTATATATGTATAAACAAAAAAAAATTGTGAATATTAAATGATAGTCTGTGAAATGACTCATACAAAAAAATAACGAATGAAATGGATCTCTATTAATTTTATCAGAGCCGGCAATGTTCTACGATCATAACTATGCATATTCTAGTATAAGAGAGTTAGTCTAAGAGAGTATTTGCTTCTTATTTTAAAAAAAAGACGCGACGGTGAATTCCAGTTATAAAAGATTTGGAAATGTGTATGTATACTAAAATAAACTAAAACAAAATGCTTTATGTGGATCTATAGATACTAATATATAAGAATCGATAGTAGAGTTTTAGTTAGTAAAAGCGAGTAAGATAAAAGGAGGCTATTTTAAAAAAAATCGATATTTGTTAGTTTTCAGACTATTGCTCTATTTTGTTATATAAACTAATGATTAACGCAATTTATCAAATTCAAGTGGTATATTTTTAAAGTCTATAATACCTATGAATTCACCTGCACTACGAATTACAAGCCAATTAAACGTGTTATATATTAAACACACTAAAGCAGACAGCCTAAATACAACCGACGAAATTCCGTATAAGTGAATACAATTCAAAATGTTATGAAGTTTCTAGGGGTCCGCCAAGTTGGTATAGAGACGCACGCCCTCACCGAAGTAAGCATCGATGTTTAGGGGCATAAGCCTCTTAACGAACGAGTGTGCTCAACAGGTTTCTGGCAGCGGCATCTGTTTGCCTTCTGTGAATTTTAATATACGAGTATTTTAATAAACAATGCAAGTATACCCATATGACATTCGAGTAGATCGTTCCGACATTAAAACTGTGTCCCCTTAATCCGGTACAATTCACGAGAATGCAACCCAATGACATCATAAAAAATTCTGAATGTGACCGATTCAAAAACACACCGAATATATTTCCAATGTACCCATTGCAATAAAAAAGATAATTTATTCCTGTTTTTTATGTTATCCGATCGATCGATCGCTAATGCAAGTCGATTGTCATAATTTTGTTGTTTTTTTTGTCATATCATTATGTTCAACTTGTTTTTAAAAATCACAATGAGGAATGAAGTGTTACAACAAAATTTGTACAACAGTCCGTTGAAACTTACCAATTCAGCAATTTGCTTCTTCGCTGAGTGAAGAGCGTCACATACCATTTTGTAGTTACACTTCAGCCGACCATGTTGGCCGACGAGCTCTCTGATGTCATACTTCAGATATTCCTCCCGTGCACTGTAAACAGCAGTTCGGTATTATTACATGTGCTTAGTATTCTAAAACTAATGGTAATCGAGAAATAAAGCTGCTTAACTCCACAAACCATTTCATACAATACTATTGTAAAGAAAGGAGACAATGACATCATCTTAAAATGCCATCATTATTTTAGGCTAATGTACTGTTTTATAAGCGACAAAGTAAGTTACCCGCGATGTCCAGCGAGGTTCTGCCAGTACTTTTTGTTGTGCATTGGGTCTTCGTCGGCATCACAGTCCATGTTCACTTGGACACCCTTATCAGTCACTGTCAGAATCTTGTCACGGCTAAAAGTGTATAAGAGACAAAAAAAGGCTTAGTTTGTTCTGTGTATGTGTGTAATAAAAACATACATCCATACATATTTATATATACATACATACATACATACATACATACATACATACATCCCTACATATATACATACATACATAAATTCACGCCAGATCCCTAACAGGGTAGGCAAAAAGCACCGAATGCCAAATATCTCTCTCCTTGCAAACCTGACGCGCTTCGTCTACATTCATCACTCTCTTCATACATATATGCAGGTTTCGGAGATTATTGATTCCTCCATCAGCCAGTATCTGACCTATTTGGTCGAGATAGGACAGTCTAGATCTCCCTCGGCGCCTACATCCGTCAACATTCGCGTTGTATATCTGCTTTGTCATTCTTTCATCAACCATTCTTTTCACATGTCCGAACCAACGAAGCATTCCCTTTTCTCATTTTTACACCGATGCTCTCTTTTACACATAGCATCTTTCTTACATCTACATTGCGAACACGGTCGGCGTAATAAAAATGTCTATATAAATATCATATTGTAAGTTTATCAGCTGTCTGGTTACCATAACACAGGCATTAAATGCCTAATTTGGAATCAGAAACCTGTGTGTGCAATTGTCCCCAGTTATTATTGTTCATTGCGATAATGCAAAATATCTTTTATACAGCCATCTGATATCAAGCCAGGAAGTCTGCACAATTGTAACTAGACAGTGAATAATAATAATAATAATAATATCTAGGGACAATTCCACACACGACTATCCAATTCCAAATAAGGCAATTTAATGCCTGTGTTATAGTAACCGGACAGCTGATAAACATACATATATACATACGATATATTACTTATATAGATATTTTTATTACAACCAGACACAGAACAGACAAATGTGCTCATAACACAAATGTTTGGGTGGGAATCGAACCCACGACCTGCGGTTTTGCAGTTAGGGTCTCTAACCACTCGACCACGAGGCCAGTCGAATATGTATATATACATAGTATATATACTCTACTCAATATATAACTAGTTTAGATATCACAAAATAAATACACTCATCACATGAATAGTTGTCGAGGGTGTGCATATAACCTCAGGTTCAGCGGTTCGGTAAAAATTTTCTTGGCAATCATAACTTACCAGTGCAGCATTAGAACTCATGAAAGGAGATTCCGACTTACTCTACACCTTCTTGTGTGTTGTTGTGTTAGTTTTAAACACTGTTCATCTTGTATAATATTATTATGTATTATAATAAAGGTGAACTTACCACTCCCATCGTATTTTCTTCCAAAGGATGAAATAAATATGTGTGATTTTAAACTAACATTATGATAACTGAGTTGCCGATAGCCGGGACCAGAGACAACTAGTCCCCGGCGTGGCTAAACAGCAACTGGCAAGAAAATTCTAAGCAGTGTTTATATATATTCTAGAACCTATTACCATAAAATGGAGCGAGACGTTTTTGCTTTGTTTATGCAGAAGTGTTTGGTGGTTTCAAGGAATATGAATTGTAAATGGGATAAATTATGTATCTGACTAACAAAACACTAGCCCCACAATGGCTTTGATATTGGCACACTTATTATACTTTAAAGAAGTAATGGTTTATTTATTAATTGTATAATCACAGGTCAAATGAGGACAGATAAATATAGTATATGATAAAACATGTAGACAGTTAAAACAACATAAGTACATCGATGCAATAAAAACACCTTTTAATAATATCACTTGCCAAGTAGGTACAAAAGTTTGTGTACAAAACAATATATAAAAGATAGCCGATAGATAAAAAATCATACCTGTTCAGAACCGGAGTGCTTGTAGAACTAGTTATCGGAGCGAACAATGGCTTCATTTCGCACCTTCTGATATCTTCAGTAGATCTCTGGAAAATATTTAAAAGTTAGCTGCTATACGTTATCGATTCCATATATAATTACGTTTTGCGCAAAAAAAATTATATTACATTGTCGCTCATGGCTGATTTTGTTTTAAGTTCTTTGTCGGTTTCAATGTTTGGACTAATACAGAGTTATTAATACAGCAGGATTGTAACGACTATTAATACTCATAAATGCGAAACCGTTAAGCCAAAGAAACTATTAACACAAAGTGCTCGCTTATAAATTTTTCCTTCTTCATGAACGATTAATCAATAATGGTCATGTTAGTGGTGGGTACGTCGCATGCATCCCCTGAATGTAACCTCCAGATAGACAGACTCGATGTACTAAATCGATATTCTATAAATATTTCGTTGTTCATGTACATTACGATTTTGCTTAAATTTACTGAATGTTTAAATATTTTTGAGAAACATCGTAATAATATAATAACAGGAATATTAGTACTAAATTTTGTAGGAAAAAAAATTGTAAAATCTCTACACATTAAAATGAAATCGGATTATTTCCAAATACTTATAGCGATTTGGCCATAAGAATTAATTGATATAGCTGTGACATCGACGAAGGAGACACGATTAGGGAATACAATTATATACTTAATTAAATGCTCCTTTCATAAAAAAAGGGCTGATTTTATCAAACGGAGTATAGAAAAAATTATACAAATAAAAATATTACAAAGCATTGTTTACATAATGCAAAAAACATGTAAATCAAGTTTATATGTATAAAAGTAAAGTCAAATAAAATAAATAAGTTACATGCAGATCATGTAGGTAATCTATTTTATTAATCTTTAGTTTCTCTATTATCTCTACGTTGTACTATGACAATGTATTAATAACGAATTAATATTTTAAGGTATTTTTTTCCATACTTTTCTTAAGAACGATTTTAATCATATTTGGCGGGACGTACATCATATTATGTTTGACAGGTAAGCACTTATATGGAAAAACATGATCTGCATATAACTTATATTTAATTTTAAGTTTATTTATGAAACAACAGGACGTATACCGCATGTATGTGGGCCGCGGATGCCAATCCAGTCCTAACGAGATCTTACTTATTGGTACATTTTTTAAATGGACACGAATGAATGAGAAAATTTTAAATGTTGACCAACGCATTAATAAAAAAAAATTACAACTTTCGATAAGAATCGTTATACATAATACCGTTGAAAGCATATTTTTGAGTTTGAATAATAAAACCAACGATAGCAAGATTAGGTATAGACAAATAATATACATATTGATAGAATAGATATAGCAATGTCATCCAAAGATCTCAATGTCATAGGGGTCATTCTGAGTAAGCTAGTTCTTGCGAAAAGAATAATAATTCTAAGCATAGAGAGACTAAAATTGATTGGATGCTAAGAGTAAATTCGAGTACATTATTCATTTTTAACCAATGAGCAACTACCATTTACAACCCTTGACATTTGACAGTGCACTGAAAACGAACTAACTCTCTTCAATTGCCGCTTTAATCTATCTGGCATACTCAATTTGATCTGAAATAATACCGCATTTTAAAATCTTATTTCAACTTACACAGCGAAAGTAAAACTTCTTGACGTGTAAATACGTGAGTACATTATTGCTTTTTATTATTTGATAAAACTAATTGTGTAGATTTAGATATCCCAAGATTTATTATGCAATTAAAGTATTTATTTTATCATTGTAGGGTTTGAAATCTTAAAATGGGCCGTAAATTCGTTGTTGGTGGCAATTGGAAGATGAATGGTGATAAGAACCAGATTACCGAAATCGTTAACAATTTGAAAAAGGGGCCTTTGGATCCTAATGCTGAGGTATGTTTATTTGTATCGAGGTTGTATGGGGATTGTATGTGGGTAAGACAAATTAAATCCATTCCGTGCGCAATAGTTCTGTAGCAGATCATAAACGGAGCTGCAAACACTGTTTCGTCTGTGAGCACGCCTTTACTTGAGTGATTCTATAAATACATAAACACATATTTATGTAAATTAGGTAATAGTCTTATTAACAGATAATACTAATTGAACGAACTGCCACCTACAATAGGCTTGTTTAGTCGGTTGCAGATGTTGGAGCTTGTGAATACTGTCTATCATCTGATTCCGAACTAGGCAGTATTAGTACAATCATACTTAGATGGTATATTAGCAGACCTGTATAAAATATATTTAATTTAATAATTACTGGTTATGCCCGCAGCTTTGTTCATGCATATATTGACTTTTCAAAAACCAATAAATAATTAATTTTTTCTTATTAACCATAAGCAAAAATCTAAAATTTCAGATGAGTAACTTCCAAACGAACAAATTTTCGTATAATCTATCTACCCTTGTTTCACCGCCTTAGGGTTGAAATGTTGAACATTATTTCCATAAGTGCTCAGTTTTGCTTTGTAAAGTGCTTAATTGCAAAATTTCAGGATCACTGAGTTAATCAGGCAATTGGTCACTTTACTGTTTTATACGAGTATAATATATCGATGAGCATAATATCGTAGAATGAATTGATAATGAGAATTAATTTCCTTTATTACTGTGGCCTTTGTAAGATCAATCTTTGTATTGGGCAGATTTAAACATAGAAGTAGTGAAAAACATTACTGTGTTACATAGGTTGTCGTTGGCGTTCCTGCAATTTATCTTGCATATGTCAAGGAGATTATTCCGGATAGCATTGGTGTAGCTGCACAAAACTGCTGGAAAGTGCCTAAAGGAGCATTCACAGGTATTTTTGATAAATCTTGTGAACATTGCTTAATAATGTGTTAACATTTTCTATTTGTATGTTGTCCCATATTCTTCTGAAATATTCTTGTTACCTTAGTGTAACTGAGATTATTCTTATATTTTGAATTGCAAAATGGTGGTAAAAAATGCCCTCTGTTTTTCTCGGATTTAGTCAAATGTCATGGAATCGTCCCAGTATGTATGTATGTAAATTAAAAAATATCAATCCTGTCCGAACATTGAGCATTCATAGAGTTGGGTGTGATAATCATATTCTATATTTCCAATTCAGGTGAAATCTCCCCAGCAATGATCAAGGACGTAGGAGCAAACTGGGTAATTCTCGGTCACTCTGAAAGGAGGACCATATTCGGGGAAAAAGATGATATTGTCGCCGAAAAGGTAATGAAACTGATCATTTGGAATATCGTGAAGCATTTTTGATTGTACTTTGCTCTGATCAGCTATGAACCAATATCATATATGTATCATCATTATCATCAAATAATGCCAAAAAGTGTAGTTGATGAAGTTAGGAATAGTGTCATAAGTGTGTTGTCTCATGAAAGAAGATTCAGTAAATTGAATTAAGAAAGTGGTACGCAAATGATTTGAACATGTAGAAAGTATGATGGATGGCAGATCATGAAACATTTATATGGTGAGTGGGAATGGTAGACTTGAAAGAAGCAGGCCTAGGAGCATGAACAGCAATGAAATTAGTCAACTGTTTGGTAAATTTGACGAAAGTAGAAGAGTCAAAAGAAATTTGTCAGCGCCATAACCATTTTCAGTAGAAATTCATATTCTCTACGTAGCCTTTGGAAAGGAGGTGTATGTATGAATGCATTTAATGACCGTAGATGATTAGAAGCTTGTGCTCTGCGCTATTGACATAAAGTTGCAGTATTATTGAAGGCTAGTCAGAAATTAATTTGATTTACATAATGTTTTCTCAGATGGTGTGTTCATAATCAATGGCACCCAGCAGCGTGTTTACTTGTCAACTTAAGTTAGAAAACTCCCCCATTTTATAATGTAATTATAATTAAGTCCTGTTTTGAAGTAATTTAGTATTGTCTCATTCAGGTGGCGCATGCACTGGAATCGGGTTTGAAGGTGATCGCTTGCATCGGAGAGACCCTTGAGGAGAGGGAGTCTGGCAAGACCGAGGAAGTTGTGTTCAGGCAGACCAAAGCATTGATACCTGCAATTGGTAACAGCTGGGCTAATGTTGTCCTTGCATATGAACCTGTGTGGGCCATTGGCACTGGCAAGACTGCTACCCCACAACAGGTATTCTATTTATAAATTATTAGGTTGGCTTATATATGTATGGGTATCTCACTTGGCAAGGAATATAGGTATCAAAGTCATTTGGATGTTAAAAAAACAATACAGTAATGACAATTGATTTAAAAAGTCTGTAACTAACTTCAGAATAAGCGAGATTTATTTATTTAGTATATATCTTGATGGAGAGCTAGAAAAAAAAACATTCCTACAACATATGCAAATGGCTGACTAATGGCACACTGTAATGATGGCGTAAGCTAAGTAGTTGTACAAATTAAGGTACTCTATCAATGTGACCAGCATTTATATAGAGTAATCAATTCATTGCACAAAGGTGATATCACATTTTTTAGTAACACTGAATAATAATATAACATTTTTAACGTGGATAAAAGGTGCTGTTCTAGGAAGCAATAGAAAGTGAAAATAAAATAATTACTGTACTTTTTACGCACACACACCTATATTGCCTGTTGCTAAATAAATAATCATAACAATTATTTTCTTCAATTGTAATTCGTCATAAAGATACATCCATATATGATGGGTATTAAAGATAACACAATAATTCCAATCGTAGATTTTATTAAACGATTTCTATAGATAATTCATCTGAATAGTTCCTTAGTAGTTGTTTTTTTAATTCTGATATATTTCAACATTGCAACATGAGCTGTGATTATGCAATGTGTAAAAGAAACAACGTGGCTGTTTTTTAACCTTATTATTGCAGAAAAGGTCATATCTATTTTAGTTTGTCTCAACTCATCTTTTTATTAAATCAAGTAGCATTATCAAACATTAACATTCATCGTTTTGCAATTTTATATGAGATAACCTACAATGATATTCTTACCTCTGATCTTAATTTATCACTTAAATTGCGGCTCGGACTGCGGCCATTATCTGTATAAATATATGTATGATTTATGGAAATACAAATGGTTCACTGCCGTGCAGGCCACTGCTGTTAATGAGTGATCCCAATAGCCTGTAGTAATTCTGTGATCTGTGATGTAATCGGGTTCACTGATATTCCTGAGTTTAATTTCAAGCACATTACTCATTTGTATAAACAAAAAAAAACGACATGACTGCCTCGTTGGTCGAGCGGTTGCTAGCTCGACTGCCGATCGGGAGGTCCTGGGTTCAAATCCCGGGTCGGGTACTGTTGGATTTTTCTAATTTAGAATTTCTAGT
>DWEM01002520.1:0-11938 GCA_018245935.1 Agara belti belti | reverse complement strand
TTTAAGTCCCACAATGGAATAGGTGGTGAGCCTATTGCCATGCACCGGGCACACAGAGCTAGTGTTTAAGCTTTTTATATTATGTGCACCAAGCGAATTTATTATTTATATTTTGTTAGTCACTACAACCTATTTCTTATCATTATATAATTTAATGCTTCTTTCGATCGTATAAGTAAAAGTACATAGTAATTCATAGAGTTAAATTAATTAAATTGACTAAAGATACCTAAAATAGGTAACTTAAGCGCTTTAGTTAATTCTGGGTGGTAGCTTGCGCTATGTAACTGACTTGATTAGCATTAATATTCTAAAGAAAAGGGTCGGGTACTAGATTCTTAGGGTTGTTATCTTTATTTATTATATATATTATACTATATTAAATATTCAGATAAAATTAAATACTTGGAAAAATACACTTTGTATAAGGCAGGATGCACGGTACACTGGAGCGAAACGGTTGCGCGCCGTGGCACGGAACATTCGCGAAAGGTTAAATTCTAAACGAATTTACCAACTTTTGCATTTAAAGTACTATAACTATTGAAATAAGGTATTAAATTGCTTAATTATAAATGGACGCTTATGACATTTTGCGTACCAAGTAATGTACCGTTGCTGTTAAGAGTAGTTGAATAAGTTCGTGCGGCGCTCAGAGGCAAATAGAGCTTTAATACAATATCTTAAGATATGCGACTAGCGAGTGCAAAAAGTATCTTAAGTCGTTTTGAATCATTATCTTTCGTTCCATGAACCGCTTCCGCCGCTGCTCCTTCCGTCTCGAGTTGCTGGCTGCAAACATTCCTGAGCCGGACACCGGACCCGGCTCAAGAATGCCGACCAGACGGGCGTGTTGATGCTATGATAGCTTAATGTATCCCACAGTCGACAACGCTCTCACCGGCATACCTTGCAAGATATTCAAGGCTGCCCTTACTGTTACTTATATAAATATCTTACACATACCGATCGTATATCAATTTGATCTATTGTACCTACACGTCAATGCCAGTCGGACTTTTGGATTACTTATGGATGTATTATCCTATACTAAGCCATTCAAAACTATGCAAAGAGACGTCAACATAATATCACTTTTTATCTAATTCCGTGAATCATGAGAGAATGGTTATGGGACGCGGACTCATATCTTATAACTAACATGTTTCATTCATGGAACAACATCTAGAATGGTCCCACGCACATTTGTGGCCCACGTGTTCCATACCCTCCGCAAAGTGAAATTTTATAAAAAAGACTCATTTTTACTATCTGTCATAACTTTACAATCTAATCATATTTGTTGATAAATATTTGTTTTAATGTTCCGAAAATTATTTAACAAAAATGTTATCTGCCTTTACAAGCCAACTCATAATTCTTTAACAAAATTAATAATCAATTAAAGGGGTACACACTCAAGCAATTATATTCTAATGTATAAAAAGTTTCATTGTTTTATTATATGTTTATTTGAATATTGTTATAATTTAAGCAAATCTTGACTCATTTTTTCTTGATTTTTTATTAGCTTTATTTGGGACCTCATGGGAAAAATCTAAATCTGCGTATCCGAGTGCGACTTATCTCCATCAACATTTTGTATTTTTAGTTAACCCAAAAGACGTTATAAAGATTTGTCAATGAGGACATTCAAGAGTTATGGGAACATTTTTTCATGAGCGTAACGGTTTTTGTATTATTTTTTGTCGTCTTTGACCGTGTGAAGGAACCTCAATGGATGCAGCATGTGAACGGGCTGTCCATTCATGTAAGATCTTTGGTATTACCTTTTGCTTCCCTCGTTGCCCGGGCAGAATGCACGAAGCAACTGAACAGGGAAGGTCGGCAATAACTGGTTATGAACTAGACTCCTTCATTGAGCCGTTTCTTTAAGAATCGTCTTTCTTTATTCACATTGTTTAACATTTTCACACGAGATTACAATGAACTTTAGGAGTAGAAGTTTTTCAGAGAAATAACAATTGCTCTCTATAAAGAAATTGCAGATAAAAGTATATTGTTAATTAATTATTATAAATATTTGATTGTAAGTCAAGACGGACTATCTTATAAATTAAATGTTTCAAGGTATTGTAGTTATTAAACCTTGTTATTGAAACGCCCTTATAATTTTCTAAAGAGAATTTGATTTCAATAATTTCTGAGAACTTTACTGTAAATAAATTTGCGTTTTTGTTATGAAAAAAAATATTGTCAGAAGAAAATTTGTCAGTATTTTCCTCAGAGATTAAGTTATTTCCATATTAAATTTCATCGAAACGGATAATGTGTTTTTAACTTGAAAATGTAAAAGATAGATATGATGAGTTACCTTTGCTTTTTAACATTAATTTGAATTGAAATAAATAAAAAAAAGAACAAAGAAATACAATTTCAACATAGTTAATAGAACTATTGTACCTACTGCAACCTTCTTAGAAGCGTAACATGAATTAGAAATATGACAAACTTGTCACTTGGCGTCACGTCATCAATGCATGTTCCTTCGTGTTTATGTTCATGTTGCACGATTAGATATCCGTTACGTAGTATTATTATGAAAACTTCTTGTGATAAACTAACGATAAATCCATGAACTAAGCCCGTAATGGGGTTTTGTTATTTATAAGCAAAAGATGTCATTTTATACAACTATGGAATGCAGCTCTGACCGTCCTTCAAGCCATTAAGGGACGACGACTCGGCCTAAATTACCATAACGTGCTCGAAGTCGTTAAAATAAAATTAGTTAATTGGTTAAAAACCCAGTTCGGCTATAATTATTACACATTCTAAGTACTCGAACATTCTAAACACTTGGATGAATGTGAGATAAGTACTTATTTGTTGTACATAATGTATTTTGAAATTAAACAAAATACACAAGATACGTTAGTACATAAATTTATATCACACAGAACAGGCAAACTTAAATCCAGTCCACTGGATCACTAGGAAAAAATACAGAAAAACCTTAGTTGGTTGCTATATTTTAAAACTAAAACGAACTGTGCTGAACTAAAAAGTGCCCACTAAACCAAACACAATACTACAATTATCTTGTTAACTTACATCAGTCGATGGTGACCATCGATTAATCCTTAAAGCTGAATAAAAACTAGACTACGGTATAACATTATACGTGGATCACAGATAGACACTTATACGATAAGAAGCAATTTTAACTAACAAAGTCATCTACAAGAACCAATAATTTATATTGCTGTGATGATTTTTTGTTAGCTACACAACATAAAAACACATGTACTAGCAAAAATGCGATATGTAAGCGATTGGCAAAAGTATCTCGGTGTTTGACCTTTGGCGGCATGCGGCGGGCGCGCGGTCGCGTTCTCACGGGAACCGCGGTGATTGCGCCGCACTGCTCTGTGTACGGACGCCGCGCGGCCGTACGAACTCTGGATGAGGTATTTGTACGAAGTATAATGTATTTATATGGCCATATTCTAATTTTTGCTTCATGTTTTAAATGATAAAAATTAGCTTTGATTGTTGATAATTAGTTTAATCTGAAAACCATTATTTTTTAACTCTTACAGGAATAACATTTTAAAAAGAATGTCTGGTTTTTGGAAAGGAGTAACGGACGATAGAAAGAAAAGTTTCAAATCTTTTTTAGCATATCAACCACAGTGCTTTGTTATATGTATTATTATAGGTGTAGTCGCTATACTCAATTCGCAATTTCAATGTAAGTTGATAATGTTAGTACATAAAATAGTATACGAGTATGTAGTGTCGAAGTTAGCATAAATCTATATACTTATCTGTGTTGTCATGTGCCCACTCCATACTGTAGTTAGCTTCTTTATGAATTCACCGCAATGCGACTTTTCCCAATGCAGCGAGCAACCGCGAGTCGTTTCCAATCAACAATGGAATGCATCTACTTTTTGGTTCGCTCTCCATCTCGGCTACTTACATCCAGTTTTCATCCTACTCCATTACTTAGTGGAATGGATCCGATATCGTCATCCCTAAGTCTCTGAGATTGTTTTAATCTTCAGGGAAGTTAGGTATCTATACATAAACGAGTAAACCTGTATTTCTTTGCATTTCACTTTTCTGTGTTGTATTTTCTGTGTTGTTCTGTGTTGTATTTTGTAACCTGGTGTCAGCAGAATAAGTTATATTCTGTTCTATTCTAAAACGTTGCTTACTGCTGTATACGCTAATATAAATTAAGTGTTGAGATAAACATAATCGCTAAACATACGGTCAGTCGGCTTTCCTATTTATTCATTAGATTATCAAAAATGCTGAGGTTTCCTATAGCATCCAATTTTGCTTGTCTGTCTTCGTTTCGTTTATCGAAGAAAGCATACCGTATAAACCACTATCGGATACTTATCAAATAATTGATAACACAACTAAATTTAAAATAAGTTTGTTGCCTGTGGTGCACAATTTTCCTGGTACATACATATTATGTCGCTGCTATTTAGTTTATCTGCTTGAATTCACATCGTTACAATATGCTAATATAAAGTTTTTACTTAGACTTCAAAAGAAGTACCCTTCTGATTTAACCTGGTACAAATACGAAAACTTTTACTTTCACAGTAGGAACTTGCAAATTATATTTTAGAAGCATGGCATACACTTACGAAATAAATAGTTGTTAATGTTCTATCGAACTTTGGCAGATGGAACCAAGGATCTTCTATCACTTTAGGTAAACATATCTAGATGGTGGAGGGTCTCTTTTGGAAACATGTGTGCACAAATTCGACAGTTTGATTCATGATAAGATTGACGCCACCACGTTAAAATAGATGGACAGAATCCGATTCCTGATTGTATTGGGCTTCAGTACCTATATATCATGGGTTTAAACGAACGTTGCTGGTGTACAAAAGGTTTGTTACCCTAATATTCAATCTTTTTCTTACAAAGACTTAAAATAGAATAATCGCTACGCGCCCACATAATATAGGAATGTCACAAGACATAAACGCAATAAGTGGCTGAAGGTTGCGGCCCTCGGTGCATTAGAATAATATCAAATGAGTCATAGTCAGTCGCCCACGCTGCCCACGCCTTGCCTGATGTTCCGTCTTACAAATTTACCTTAATAGCTCCGATCTGATAGCCTTAATTCCTCCTGATACGCACATTATTAAACAAATTAAAGTTTTACTGTCTACTTACAATCTGTAGATTGAATTTGTAACAAAAATAACATTACGTGGTCAGAACTGTTTAAATATCAACAACAACAGCAGATGCAACAGCAATTATTTATATCAAAAATATTTTATGCTTTCTTAATAAATTGTTGCTGTGGTGTTACTTGCACCAGAGTTCCATCCTGCTGTGATGTTTACTATGAGTTCCCCAATTTGTAAAGCAGAAAAACATATTGAGATAGATATAACACAATTTTATAAAATATATATGTTATATACTATTCTTATAGCCGTCATTCTTTGGGGATTTAACATGTCGTGATCCGCTGCGGACGTAGAGATTTTCTTTCCTGAGGACTTATCTATAATGCTAAAAGTTTTGTAACTTTTATTTACATAATTACTATCAAATTCAGTGGAAAAATCGACTCTAACTAGCAAATCTATAAGTTTGGAGTCGCAAAACAAAATGCAGATAGTTTTGTTGAACAAGGAAAACCGATACAAGTCGATATAACCAGTCAAGCTAATCACCAAGCTGTCGTCGGTCTGCAGGTAGACTTCTGACTGCAAATAAAATAATTATTTCTCTTATCTAAAAAAAACTAGTCACTACTAGGTATTAACAACAGCGTTGTTAAATTTTGTCTCATGTCGCTGCCACGATGACTTTTGAATTTGTCGTTATTTAAAGACTGGCAACGTGTGAGAGGTAGTATTTACTATGCCTATACATTTTTTAATAAAGGTAAAAAAGACTATATCTTTGTATGTCCATTGTAGAGGTTTTAAAGATTTAAATTATACGATAATATGAAACCGTTACCCGTAAATAGTATCTACTGAAGTCACGCCATAAAAACTGTGAAAGTTCAATAGAGGCTAGTAACCTAGAAATCATTTCGAAGCCGTAAAAAATTATCGCATCCTCCATTTAGAGATTTTGTCTAATATACAGGTGATTCATATATACTATTTTCCTTTTTCTAAACTACCAGAGGCAAGGAGCATGTACAGTTGTTATATTTAACAAGTTAATAAGTTCAACGAACTATAAATTCGTTGTTTCTATGAATCAATAGCTATAAACTGCCTACGTACGTGTTAATGTGCTAGAGACGAAAACGATATGGGATTTGTTTGACCATTTCTAAATAGCTAAGGACCGCTAAGATTTTGTACATATTGTATTTTTCCATTATCTTTTATGTTATAAAGAGTTATGGAAACATTGCTTTGTATACGCTTTGTATATGGTTTGTATACGTATGCTTCAATAGTCTCTTTCTTGACAATACATATCGGATTTAAAAACAGTAGTAATGTGTATCGTTTTTTTAACTGTAAAAGACGCTAAACTTAGGTCCTAAACATAGCTTAAAATCAATTTAAATGGGTTATTAACTGCTGAAAAAAAAACGGATTTAAACGGAAACCTCTGTATTATTTTACTCTAATGTTAGTTAGTTCAATTAATTGTTATTTATAATTCAATAATATATTATATAAGTAATCACATTTACTGTTTTTTTTAATATCATTATCGCTCGTTTAATTTGATTTTAATTCTCTTATATTTTGGTTTCATTTTTCTGTTTTTTAATCGTTTTGCGAAATAATATATATAGTGTACCTACACCCACAGAGTACCAATTCGGGAGTTGCATCAGGGCCTTAGTGCGTTGCCAGAGGTTATTTTGGTCTCATGACTACTTAGAGATGACGGGGCGCCACATGAGATCACCAATTCTCATTATTGGCCAAATGGAGATATGCGTTTGCTCAGCATCATAACAAACAAACAAGGTTCTTCTACTACTTTACTGATTATATAATCATAGGTTAGTTATATCTTTTACAAATTTTTATGGTCTGTAACAGATTCTACTTTGGCAAAAGCCAAAGGAATTCTGCAATAATCTCGATAAAATATTCTATTCCAAAACCAATGTATAAGACTGTTATATACTTAGGTACCTATGTGCGATATGTTCAACTATTGATATTATCGATAACAATGGTTGTACAAGTACTGAAAAAATAAACTTATCTATCTGTATCCCAAATTTTAGCCATATATCCCTCCCTCTTTTGAAACTGTTGTAAATATTAATTTTATAGATCCTTTCCAATTTCGTAAAATATGTATCCATTGCGTTTGCTTTTATCACTACTAATACCATGTTTGTATGATTGCCTGAAATATCTACTTGTAACAATTATTTAAATACAGTAAAATTATTAGGTAACACTACGAAATTAGGTTATGGTGCTTATGTAATAAATCTCGGTTATTAGTCATCTGTTTATAAGTAAATGATAATTCTGATAAACAAATACTCGTCATCAAACGAGAACGATAGATATAAAAGACCATTTTCATAGAACTACACAGACTTATAACAAACACTGACGGAAATCTAACCTACGTAATAAATAACTTGTGTATATAATGATGTGAGGTTCGTTTATCATATTTTGTTTGCGATTACGAAGAGATTACGTAATCAGACCTAATCTGATATGAATCGGTTTTCAAATACCAAATATGTACATGTTATTTTAAAACGCGTAGGAATATTTTGCAACGTTTAGGTCACACCTCGGTATGATTTTGATGATGACATTTTGATGACTGCCTTTATTACGAATGGTTACCGTTCCAAATCAAAGAGTTCTCCAGCCAAACCCAATTTTCAATTGTTCGTACTCGTGTATTAATTAAATGAGTGGCTGTTAACTTCTAGCTATGATTCTTTGTTTGCGTATATTGACTAAACTTCGTACTTCCAAAGTTGTTTTTTGTATATTGCTTTTGCATGTGTTTTATGGGAGCGGTGACGTTGAATACTGCATCAAGATAATCATCGTACGACATTTGTGGATTTTTGTGAAAGAACACTAGCTTAGTTTAGTATCAACAGCGTTCTAAAAACATGTGTTCCATAATAGATAAGAAATTTCATTTGTATATGTTGTAAGCGCATAAGCAATATAAAATACTTACATAGATTCTATTGACGATGCCTATATTCTTATTCACGTTTTGTCGCGAGCTCAGATCCGTTGATTATAAATCACCCTTTCTCATTTTCAGATTTCGCTACCTATTATTTGCCTCCCTAATGTAGGGCCCGTACCGAATTACGTATTAATATATTCAGTCCAGTTTCTATTCATATGTAATTCAATGTTTTTGTAAGACACTCTTTTAAGAGCAACAACTGGGTCGCAGATGTGTTCGATTGAGTAAAAATTCGTGTGAAATCCAGTTTAAACTGTTAGGATAGGGGTTATTATTACCGTTTTAAATTCGTTTTGAATTTTATTGTAATAACATTATTTCCTTTGTAATAATCTTCCCATTATTATGAATCATCTTTATATATGTATCTATTCTTGTATTTATTAACCTATTCTCTATTAAATCTATTCTTGTATTTATGTATTTATTATTTATTAAAATTAAGTAATTTGGTATTAATTTAAATAATTGAGACCTGATGGGTATTAGTTTTACCGTATCTATGATTAGAATAACAGAACAATGAATATCTCATACCGATATTTCAAAATTGAAAAAATATAGGTATATTTCCAGCGTTTATTAAAACAATTATACGTAAATGATATTGTTACAATTTGTTTAGATTGCTCTTTATTTTTTATCTATTAGGTATTCAAGTTGACAGATTTGTCCCAAAACTTTTGGTTACTGAATAATGGATTGAAACATTCAAATTTGAACATTTATAGCTGTAATGTATTGGCGATACACAGTCGTTAGATATGCGCGCGTGCGCACGATCGCACTATTGTCACCCATCACTGGCCATTGTTTCTTGTTGCGTGACTTAGCAGTCACCCCGTTGTAATATTAATTAGCTACCATTTAATCACAAAGCTACAACAAGCACAACATATACACCTCTGTCTCTCTCATCTGGTAAACAAAACGGACTGAAGAATAACAGAAACTCGAAAAAATATGTGACAAAAGTCTCAAACTCTTTAACGTTTACCGCAAACAGGAGGCCGTTGACTTTTTAATTTCGGTACTGAGAATGATGTATCCAGTTTTACAACTTTTCAGATAAATCGACTGCTCATTGCTGCAGTTTACAACGAGGCAAGGGTAGAACAAGTTTTCGATCTCTTTTTGGACATAAGATGCGTTTGTGTTTCAACAGCGTAATTACATGAAATATCTACATATTATATTATATGTATTCAGTTATATCCAATGCTTATTAAGTTTATTTAACATCACTCAATAACGGTAATATTAATTTGTTGTGTGATTTAACTATTTCCTGTGGCCGATTTTAAAAATCGTCTTTTAAAATTGGCAGTATCGATATGTGGCGGAATGGTGTACCGATACAACGGATGGTCCCATTCCAAGGCGGGGTAACGGTACCGACGACCGCGCTCGCAAATAAGCAGCTGTAACTCACACAATCCTACTGACAAATCACAATAAGTAACATGCTTCTTGTCTAATTCTATACAGGCATTACAGTCTCTTCACGTGTTAACAAAGCTGATAACCGTTACTAAGTTGTCAGGAAGTCTATCGTTACAGCTATCCTTTTTTAATTAAGGGATCGGTTCATAGAATAGCGTTGTAGAATTTTGTTTCATGTAACTCCTGTCAAAAAAGCGGTCGTCGCCATAACCGGCGTGTGTGAAACACTCGACCGCAATATTCCCAGTGCGAGCGATGCCACTTGTGGCGATTGGCGACATACACCCGTTTAAGGCGAGGACGATCGCAAAGGAATGTGGCCGCACTTCATCGTCTTGGGGCATTAAACAAGCGACGAGAGTGATATTTGCCAATTGTGCTGTATGAGCACTATGCAGCGAAAGCAAAACACCCTTCAAATTTTGGCTTCAATAAAATTCTGTTGTCGGCCAGAGGCATGGAAACAGGTGCGTCAGCAAATTCACAAGACTATTTAAAGGTAAAAACACTGTATTACCAAAATTATTGAATTATTATATATGTACATAATAATTATTCATGTCCATTTAAAATTTTAATATCCAAATACCTGAATGGTTCTGGTGTATCAACGTTAGCATTACCTAAATAATTTTTAGATCGTTCTCTTCTCTTTTGACTTATACCAAACAAAAAATCAGTCGACTCATCCTTGCCAAGTACCTACATAAACGACACTCATCGCTATTTGCTTCAAGTCATACGAATTGTTAGTTGCCTTTCTTGGTGGTTAAGGACATTAGACAATATCCTTTGTTTGGGATATTAATTATTGCTATAATTCCCGAGTACTCTCAGGAACACATCAAGAGAGCCTGTTATCGAAGCGTAATTTGCTACATAGAGCTGCTTTACCGGTATTGCTGCAATTTCATGACATAATAAGGTCTATTCATGAATGCGAACATCGCTATAAATTACTACCAATAGCAAGTGAGTAGGAAGTTCGTTGGTGTTCCGCGCCATGTACGGGTCAATGCACAAAGATACCGCCCCGCGACCATCTAGAGCGGCTCATAGAGTGAGCTCCGCCGCACTGCCGGCTAACGGTGTCATGCTCAAATATTTTAGCAGTTATAATGTGAAGCGAGCCAATAGCCGCTTAAAAGCCGATTATGGACTACCAGGAAATGTATTAATGCACGTGAACCTACAAGGCATTTATTGCAACCATTTATCGCACGTTTCCGCATTTGCGACTCGTAAAAGTCGCAAGTCTGTAACTGCCACAGAGTTATAAAATGCCTTTGTATTCATACTTAACTGATGAAAAATAAGTTTTCTAACGAATATTGTTACGCCGATGTTTACACATTTGCGCTAAATAACAGAGGTTTTGTGTGGAGCTGCGCGTGCTAAAATGCGGCCAATCGATTCAGAACAAATTTAGCTTGAGCAAACATCTTGTCGTGGATTTCTACCTACACAAAGTGCGCCAACCGCTGGAACCTCACGCTCTCGAATAGAAATCGTTGCAATACTGCGACCGCTGTAACGGTGAATGATGCATCAATTTTAAAGAAGCTTTCCTGTCACCAGCTCGGCGAGTGGAGTAAAAGAGAAGAGGAGTGTAATATACGGGGTCGAGCAATACTCAGAAATAAAATACTATACAATGAATCAATACAATAAAAAACAGATATCTACTCATTAAGTTTCAATGATTTCATTTATATAGGAAAGCTCTGAAATTATCTGTATACACATAGTTGTATACACAGAGTTGACGACATGGCAGGAATTATTTTTACACTTTTATTATCAATTTATTCAGTGTATTGTATTTACTACTAGCTGTGCCCGCGACTTCGTCTGTATTCCAATTTAAATTGAAATAAAAGTAGATTAAGTTACTCCTTATTACATCAGCTATCTGCCAGTGAAAGTCCTATCAAAATCGGTCCAGCCGTTCCAGTGATTAGCCGGAACAAACAGACAGACATATAAATTGTAAAAAATGTTATTTTGGTATAGGTATTTGCAGTGTATACATACATATGCATTTAGTAAAAATCAGTTATTTTAATATTACAAACAGACACTCCAATTTATTTGTATAGATGTTTAAATTATATCTCTAAGAAACGGACTCTAATCCATAGATATGGAACTTGAATCGTATGTTGTATTTCTGCGAATTTGAATATTCTGACACGATGTTGATCAGCATGATAAAGTGAAGCACCAATCTTTTTATTGAATATACTTGAAGGTTTAAACATATAAAATGTAACATCACGCCTGTATTCCCCGAAGAGCTAGGCAGAGGAGTGTAGTA
>DWEM01002519.1:0-11939 GCA_018245935.1 Agara belti belti | reverse complement strand
GGCAGGGCGCACCGAGTGCCAAATATCTCTGTCCTCGCAAACCTGACGCGCTTCGTCTACATCCATCACTCTCTTCACGCATAAACGCCGGTTTCGGAGACTCACGACCTCTCCATCAGCCAGTGACCTGTTTGGTCCAGATAGGAAAATGTGGCGTAGCGTACAATTGACATATTCGCAGGCTGCTGATCACGGCGATCCGCGACAAGTACCCGTCGCTGCCCGTGCACGTGCACACGCACGACACGTCGGGCGCGGGCGTGGCCGCCATGCTGCAGTGCGCGGCCGCCGGCGCCGACGTCGTGGACGTGGCCGTGGACTCCATGTCGGGGCTCACCTCGCAGCCCAGCATGGGCGCGCTCGTGGCCTCGCTGCAGGGCACGCCGCTCGACACCGGTCAGTTGGAGGCCTCGGGCTCGACGAAGTGTGACCGTAGCCCGTATAAAAATATATAAATATCTTAGCGCGACACGCACGCCCGTTACGCTATGGTTAATTCAAATGGACATAGCATCAAAATTGTACGCGATAACGGAATGTAGGCGGGTACTACGTATAAAAAAAGAATAGATTTTACGATTCTCAAAAAAAAAATTCTCTTTTTTAGTTTTGAAACATAAATAATCGAAAAAAAAAATTTCAATATCGTAAAATGTTTTATTGTCATCGGTCCCTAAGCGTGCACATTACCTTGAAACGTTCCGTTACATACATAATCACATACGTACAAGTCAAACTACAGAACGCATGTAAATAAAGAATTTTAGTGTCTATATTTAACACGTTGTTGCGTTTATCAGGTATTCCCCTCCAGAAGATATCGGAGTACTCGGCGTACTGGGAGCAGGCGCGCACGCTGTACGGCCCGTTCGAGGCCACGGCCACCATGAAGTCGGGCAACGCGGACGTGTACCTCAACGAGATCCCCGGCGGCCAGTACACCAATCTCCAGTTCCAGTCCTTCTCCCTGGGCCTCGGCAGCCAGTTCGAGGAGGTCAAGAAGGCGTACAGGTAGGCCATTCCTAAACGATGCCTTTTTTTTTAAAATATATAAACCGGGAGAGTAGCGAACGAGCTGGCACCAGTCGCGACTGGCCGCTCCCGCCCGTAGACATCTGCGACCGTCCTCTAATGAGGCTGTAAGGATGGGAGCCTTTTTAGCAGAAAATATACATAGAATATTCATAGGAAAACGCGTTTTAATCAAATAAGCTCTACGGTAGGCGTTACGGGCGCAATAATGGTATGGCACGTGAACAACGCGGGCGAAGCCGCGGGTAACAGCTCCTTGTAACATATATGTATAATCTAGTGTCTAGTGTCGTCGATTACGATTAAATTTGTCGGATCTGTGGTCATGAGTACGGTACACAAACGAGGTCATGACTACGGTGCTTAGACTGATACACAAACGTAAACAGGCAGTGAGGCATGCATATAAAAGCGGAGCTGCGCTGTCGTAGGGTCAGTCGTAGTCATTCATTCGTTCGGCATTCCTACGGTGTTCGTGACGTAGCTCTGATCGACCGAAAGATGGCGTGTATAGTAGTAGAGTGTATAGAGTACTGCTCGGTTATTTTGGGCCTACCGCGATCCGATATATATATGTATGTTACTTTAGATACTTTTCATGTCACCAGGGAAGCCAACCTTCTCCTCGGCGACATAATCAAGGTGACGCCCTCGTCGAAGGTGGTGGGCGACCTCGCCCAGTTCATGGTGCAGAACAAGCTGACCGCCCAGGAGATAGAGGCCAGGGCCGAGGAGCTCTCGTTCCCCAAGTCCGTGGTGGAGTTCCTGCAGGGCGCTATTGGTATACCGCAGGGAGGGTTCCCCGAACCGTTGAGGTAATATTTATTACAGGTTATCACAATTATTGTATTGTTAGACTAATACCACACACCGAGTCCTATAAAAGCCGTTGTTTCCGATAGACCGGGGCATTTGCTTGTTTGACTCGGTAGTGTAAGGGTCTATGGGTTGTGATCGTCGCAATTTGTAGTAAGCGTAATTACTTTGATATCCTGCTGTATTATTTGTTTGTTTGGGTTTTCCAAAATGAGGTTTAATTTAGTTTTCTATTATAAATAATTGTTCATTAAAATTGTTTTATTTTAAATAAAATTCCACTTCTGATGCTAAAAGTATATATATTAGAGTACAGTATCCCAACGAGTAATCCTCATTAAGAGACTTAGGTTTTACAAGTGCAGATTAAATAAACTACCAACAAATACCAAATGTTTCTTCGTGGTTGCTGACGTCAAATTAGTAGTTTCATATGTCCTAGCCTTTATATATGGCCATTAGAGTGTGCTATGAAAAAAAAAGTTAAAAGCTGATAAACTAATTTTTGTTTTATTATCTATATTATGTGTATATTAGTGATTGATCAACAGATAAGAAACTGTAAACAATTTCCAGGTCGAAGGTTCTCAAGGATATGCCCAGGATAGAGGGCCGGCCCGGGCAGAACATGCCTCCACTGGACTTCGACAAGCTTAAAGCTGAAATACTAGAAACTTATCCCGATGTAAGCACAATTTTATTGCAAGGTTCCACGAAACGATACAACTTTTTCCAAAATTGAATAGACAAATGCAATTATTTACACATAAACTGGTATAATAATAAAATCATTGCAATAGCTCCATAGGCGACTGTCTGATTCTAAATTAGGCAATTAGATGCCCATGTCACGTTAATCCGACAGCTTATAAACATACATACATACATACTACCTATTAATCTGTTCGTTATTACAGGTGAGCGAACAGGACGTAATGTCGGTGGCGATGTACCCTCAAGTCGCCAACGACTTCTTCCGTATTCGCGACAAGTACGGGCCCGTCAAGCATCTCGACACCAAGACCTTCCTCATCGGACCTAAGGTTCAGACTGCACTGCACTACTGCACTACACTGCTTGTTATAGCTATCTTGTTATAGGGACTCGTGTTTTTCTTCCTGTTTACTAGAGCCTTCAAAGCAAAGATGTACACGGTCGGCGTGTGCTTAATTGCAGTTTCAATCCTAACTTACCTAATTAATTTAACCCCGCATGCGGCTTTTAAAGCCGATAGAAATAATGGATTTTTCGAGTTCGATGATGATGGTGATGGTGATTGTGATGGGCAGGTGGGCGACACGATCGAGGTGAAGATCGAGCGCGGCAAGACGCTGGACATCCGCACGCTGGCCGTCTCCGACGAGATGACGGCGGCCGGCGAGCGCGAGGTGTTCTTCGAGCTCAACGGACAGCTGCGCTCCGTCTTCATCCGCGACGACACCGCCAGCAAGGTACGCTACATACGCCACACGCTACATGCTACATGCTACATGCTACACTGGATACACTACACGCTACACCCCACACACTACACGCTACATCCTACACACTACACCTCACATTAGCGTGTAGACCTACACTCCATTGTGTCTGGCGCAAACGCATTAGTGCTGTTTTGCTCTTGTACAGGAGTACATTTTAAATTTATAAAAAAAAAAACAAATGAGACACAATATGCCTTTATACACACTTATGGAACATTTAAAGTTTTTAATAAGTCGTAATGTTCGTTCAATCGTATTTCAGGAGATGAAGATACATCCGAAGGCAGTGAAGGGTAACAAAAATCAAGTGGGAGCGCCCATGCCCGGAACTGTATTGAGTGAGTTATATATTTATTCATTAAATCATGTATATATTTAAAAAAAACACTTGTATGTTTCAATATATTACTCGTTGCAAACTTAATAGATAAATATCTTTATATGCATCGAGGTACTTCTGTTGAGACTCGCTATGTAAGTACATCAAATAAACGTAATTCCACAGCGATCAAGGTGAAGGAAGGCGAGAAGGTCGAGAAGGGCCAGGCGATCGCCATCCTGTCGGCCATGAAGATGGAGATGATAGTGCAGGCGGGCATGGCCGGCACCGTCACCTCGGTGGCCATCACCAACGGACAGAAGCTGGAGGGAGACGACCTCATCTGCACCATAGAGTGAACATCTAAACTGAAATTAAGCTCGAACTCTTGTTTCACTGCGGCTTCTTATGAGGCATGTTAGGAGAGTAGCGAACGAGCTGGCAGCATCTGCACCCGACCGATAGGGCTCTAGGGATGGGACTGCTAGTGTGAATTCAGTTAATAAGTGTTAATAGGAATTCGTTGGTGAGCACTCGTTAGTAACGGGCTTCTTGACAGAATTGATTCTGGCCACTTGGATTTAGGGTTTACCGTTTAAATATATTTGTGTGTAAAAACAATATACGTTTCGTATCAAAAATATGGAAATTGTTACCCAGTGGTTGATGTTGTGGTGTCGCCTCGGTTTCAAAGGAAAATTTGTAAGATTTTAAAAATCATTTGTGGGTTGGAAATAATGATTATGGAATACGCCCAATTAGTTATTGATATGTTCTTCATTAAGTCGCAGTGGAATGAGTTGTTATATCGGAATCTGAAATTAATGTTAATTCGCTTTTTGTACACCACAGACTGCATGTTATTTGTTTTTAATTTAATTTAAGAAGTATTCGTGAATTTTCAACAATTGAAATCCGACCGGCCAATTGTTTTATCCTTTTATTTATTACTTTTGTTAAGTGTATTCAAAGGAATTTATATTTCCTTTTGTTGCTTTGTATCCCTATTTTTTATGGTTTTTTTTTGTATTTATACGCTTAAGAGAATTAATGGAATGTCAAAATAATACTTGCCATATTCTATCACACAATTTTTCAACGAGTCAAACTCTTATTAATGTACAAATGTATGCAGTTCTATATTCGTTTGGAACGATGAGGATTATTCGATGGTCGGACGATAAAGAAATATATTTTGATGTTAGTGCAAAGGATACTGTGATATTGCAAAGTCGCAATTGCGTCAAATCTTTACGTCGACTTATCTATATTTATAGTCTGCGTCTTTTCGACTATACTGTCCGTTATCGAAGTCGAATGTTGGCGCAAAGATAGGACGCGAGGTTGGTTGATAAGCGAGAGTTTGTAAATGTAGGTTTTTATAAGAAATTATTTCGTAGTGTTACTTCGATGTGTTACCATCACATTGTATTACAATTATCACATCTGTGCAAGGAAATTTACTTTTCTTGTGCGCACGAGATACAAAAGACATTGGTTTAGTGGAACAATTACTTCACTGAATGAGTTTTGTTTCGTTGTGTTTTTAATTTGTTTTTAAGTGATATATCGTCTAACGATTTTTGTAAGCGGTGCTCCGTTGTTATGATTCATTTTATTGTTATTATTTTTCCAAAATGTTTATTATTTAAATTTAATAAATTTACATATTAAAAAAATGCTGCTGTTTATTTATACTACAACGCCAGGTGCCTCCCTAACGGGGCAGGCAGCTCCGAGTGCCAAATGTCTGTTTATTTTATACAAGCTTTTGCCCGCGGCATCGCTCGCGTTAAGTTTTATCCCGTTTTATCCCCTTGGGGGTAGAATTGATCAAAATCCTTTCTAAGCGGATGCCTACGTCATAACGTCTACCTGCATGCCAAATTTCAGCCCGATCCGTCCAGTGGTTTGGGCTGTGCGTTGATAGATGACTATGTCAGTCATTCAGTCAGTCACCTTTGAGTTATATATATTTAGATAGTAAAAAAAAATTTTGAATGTCCTAGAACCTTCAGTAGTTTGCTCATATCTCCTCCATATTTCTCCGGAAATAGATTTAAAAGTATTCCATTTTCTCTCGCAGGCATCGCATATATCTGTTTTTAGTTTCACAGTTTTCGTTGCGAGTTTCAACAGTTGTCACATCAATAAGAAATAAACACATGTTCGAGGATTATACTTGTTATATTCAGAAATTAGAATCAATATATACATAACATCTATTCACATCAGTACACTGTTCTTAAATACATACTAATAAATTTCATTCATATATTCATATCCATAGACGGTTAGTTAAATTTTTAACAATCGGTAGAATGTAGATCATTTTTTAAGAATAACCTTTTTGCGGTCTGCAGCACTAAAAAAACTGTACCACTGCCTCAGAGTATTGTAAAGTTGTACACACACTTGTACCGATAAATTAAGTAGTCAACCGTATCTTAGTTGAAAATCATACAAATAGAAATAAATAAAACTATATCAGTTTATTAGCTCATAACATTATCACGCAAGCAATCACTTAAGTTTACTTAGGTAAAGCTTATCACCTACTTGCTTTAAGTCGGATCAAAATATTTTTATCAATAGTAAATATAACATAGCTCTCCACACATTAAAATTGACATTAAGTTTAAAATATTAGCGTTACAATAGGATAGATTAATAATAATAATGACAAAGTAATTATATTTTACAATACCGTAACTAAAGGAAATTAACCAACCATATCCGATGAGACGACGCATTGCTGTTTCCACAATTTCAAGAAAATTACAATAGCTTCATTCATAAAGCGCCATCTGTTATCGGAAAGGGAGAATCCTACCCCCCCCCCCCCACACGCCTTGCGTAAATACAAAATCCTTAGGAGATCGTTGAAAATCAAAAATATCGATCTTGACTGTATTATATCAGCGTAATGTAACACAACAATACAAGTTCTCAAACTTACTCCGTCTACTGTCTACTTTGAGGATCGACTTTTCCAACACTCCCCTATCTTGCTTTAATTTAAATACACCCAGTGTGTCATATGTACTGTCCCCTTCAAATCACTTCATCATCCCAATTTCGACTAGCTACACCCTGTACCGTTCTTCTGAAAGCCTTCAACCACAAGGAGGCGATATCGACAAAGACTGCATTACAATACTCATACAGTACTCATACAATACTCATACAGTACTTATACAGTGCTCATACAATACTCATACAGTAGTCATAAAATACTCATGCAGTACTTCGGCCACGAATATGCAGTTGAAACTATTCAAAGCGAATATCACGATTACATTACGCGGGAATAATAAACATAAGTTACAACTTTGAGAGTAAATAAAACCACTTAAACAATGGTTACTTAAACGACAATGTTACACAAATTTAATATACACTTATGAAACATAACATTTGAAATGATCATTTATTATTGTATTGATTTAATTTTGTAATAGCTGGTTGTTAATGTTAATTTTGTAGACGTTTCGAAAATTGACGTTGGTCCCATAAACTAACAAGACTGACAATTTAATACATATTAACAAAACAAAATTATAACCTAGACGAACACGAACAAAAGTAGCGAATAGCTGATATGTGAAATTTAGTGCAGAAATATACACCGTTTGAAATCAAGTACTTGTAAACTTAACCATAACATGCGATTACTTATAAAACATAATAATACGGTGTGATTTATTTATCATTAGAATGGTTTTCATTGTTTAGACAAATTGAAAAAAAACTTATCCTAAAAAAAAAGTAGGCGCTTCATTATACGTTATGGCCAAATGCTAGCCTACCAACACAATAACATAAAAAAAAACTGATCGTCTCTTCACAAGGTTAATTTTTACGGTAAATGATAATAATAATATTAGCATATTACTATGGCCTAAATCCCTCTCACCATGAGAGGAGACCCCGGTCCAGCAGAGGACCAACAAAAGGGTCAAAAAAAAATAGCATAAGGCTAAATTCCATTAAAATTTCCTTGGGATACATATAACTAGCTACATATATACAACATCCAATATATAAGCCAAACACATTATGTATATCTTTAGATAGCAAAATTTTACACGGTATTTACAGTGGAACAACGATAAAATATACTATATTACCCTTAAATAGTCTTAACATCTTAATAGTCGGAAGTCCAGTGGAACATTTCATATATGTATATCATTTCATCAAGAAACAAAGTGCTTTAAAATATCCGTATTAAAATGTCTCGTCACCTATTCACCGGCTGATTAAAGACTACGAATATTACGATAAAATTGTATTATACAGAAAGATCAATTTTAAAAATAATGGCTCTTGTTAACGATTCATAAACGATTACTGAACGTTCGTAGCGCCTTAAAGTACAAATTAATATGTACCCAGTTGTAATTTGATTTTGAAAATATTATTTAAAAAAAATAATAATAATTCAATAAATTTTAATAAAGAATTAAATTAAGAAAACATTTACAATGACCAATATAAATTTGGTATACCAACTTATCATATTAAATCATAGTATACTCTACAGGGTACCTATTAAATGTATTAATAATTATTACTCGGAGGCGCTCATAACAAACAGTTAAAGCCTATTTTCACATCTCCTGTCAAAAGTCTTCCACTTCATCTGTAAAACATCAGGACGGAAAACAAAGTACATAATCTCAAATGAAATGTTGTGTTGTTTGTGGTGTTGTGTTGAATGAAGCCCTATTTGAATTTAAACTCGATTAAAGTGGGCCTTCAAAATTGTCCTTTAAAGGATCCTTCAAGGATGGTCATACACTGGTAAATGGAACCGGTTTTCACTGGTGAACTGGTCACATGCAAATGTCCATCGATTAGTGTCACCTCTCACTGCCACTGAATCTACACGAATATCTAATTCACATCTCTATCTAATTCACCTCTCTATCTAATTCATCTGTCAATCCAATTCACCTGTCGATCCAATTCACCTCTCTATCTAATTCATCTGTCAATCCAATTCACCTCTCTATCTAATTCACCTGTCAATCCAATTCACCTCTCTATCTAATTCATCTGTCAATCCAATTCACCTGTCGATCCAATTCACCTCTCTATCTAATTCACCTGTCAATCCAATTCACCTCTCTATCTAATTCACCTGTCAATCCAATTCACCTCTCTATCTAATTTACCTATCACACTAATTCACCTGTCAATCCAATTCACCCGGATTCAACAGCGACTTGTCCACCAGCGAGTACGAGAAGTTGTCGTAAATCTCGACAGTTTCGTTGCCGTCCGACTTGTGCGTTTCGGGCGGCTCCTGGCTGTCGTCCAGCTCGTTGGCGGACGTGCCCGAGTGCTTGTCGCTGAGACTCAGGCTCGTGTCCGGGTCGTCGCCGTAGCACCTCCGCTTGTGGTCCGACGGGAGATTGTGGTGGGACTGCTCTACGCGTATCGCTTGCATCGTGTTACTGGAAATAGTGAAACGGTGATCATACTTTTACATTCGTATACACCATAGGTTATATCAACCTCGTTTGGTCTATTCCCACTTTGAGAAACAATTATTTAAGGTGCCTCCAAAAATAAGTTTATTTAAAATATGTCTAGTCATTGCATCGCTCTTTCCCCCTCCAAATAAATTCATCGCTCCTCCCAATTACCTCTAGCTAGACCCCCCCCCCCTAAAAGCCTCCAGGACCCATGTGGGAGAACTTTGAGAAAGACTGATGTAAAGTAATATAATAAAATGTAAGTTATATATCAATGGCAAAATAACAGGTTCTTACTAAATGCATATGAAATTATATACGGTACTTACAACAAGAAATCAATTCTTAAATTTTTTGTCCGTCTGTCTATCTGTCTGTTCGATCTCGCTAATCTCCGAAACGGTTGGACCAATTTTGACGAGACTTTCGCTGGTGGATAGCTGATGTTATGCGGAGTAACTTAGGCGATAATGTGTTATATTAAAAAAAACAGTATTGCACGGGGGTAAATCTGCGGGAGCAGCTAGTAAATTATAAGATAAAAAGCAACGAAATTAAAACATGAAAGTACCATAAAAAAAATACATTATTTGGAAAAGTATTAACTCTGCATGCAAATAAAAAAAGGACAAAAATTTGAATGAAACTTTCAGGGAAAACATATCAATGGAACAACCTTAGAGAGACATCCAATTTGTTGCTAAGAACATACCTAGTTTTCCTTAATGTAGGCCGTCCCAGTTCCATCTGCATCTCCAACGAGTACAACTTGGCTAGCGACTCCAACTTCTCCCTCTCTTCCGGGTCCTGGAAGCTCGGCAACTTGAGCTCGGTCTGGCAAGAGTCCTGCAGGAACCTCGACAGTTGCTCGTTGGCAGCGCTCAGTATCAGGAAGCCGGGCCTCTCCTCGCGTATCCGTCTACATCCAGCCCTGATTTCCCTCACCTCGGTCGCGCCGACGTTGCCCATGGAGTGTTCGCTGTAATAATGGTCGCTCTGTGGCGACTTCTCGCTCAAATTCAAATCGCTCGACGACGTTTTCTGCAAGCTGAAATTCGTGCGCGGCGTCTGATTGAACGGCTCCTCGTGCCTCTCCGATTTCTCCTGGAACGCTTGGAACGACTGAAAGAAATGCTCGTCCGCGTTCAGCGCGGCCACGCCGGCGTTCTTGATGTCACCGAAGCTGGAGAACGCTGTGTGCGGCAGAATGTTCTTGGGCTCCTTAAGCGATACTTCGTCGTCCACGTCGACGACCGTTCTCGAATCGGACATCATCGTGTCGTCATCGTTACCCGAGTCGACCTTAGCTCGTTTCTTCTTGAATCTGTCCTTACAACTCGTCCAGCCGCCTTTCGCGTGCTGCTTCTCCTTCTTCAGCCGCTTCGGCGGCGGCATGTTGCTGACGGACTTCGTGAAATTGTTATTCACGGACTTGGACGATTTGAACGTCAGGCTTTTGTTGAACACCTTGAGCTCCTCGATCCCCGGCCAGTCCGTCAGCTCGTCGTCCCCTTCCCTATCGCTGTCGTTGGTCACGACGCCGTCCGAATCGCTGCTGCTCAACGAGCTGCTCTCGTTGCCGGTGCAATCCATGCCGCCGTTGGGGTCGTCGAATTGAAGCGGATGCCGCAACGAGTTCGGCGGGTGCGTTTTATTCAGTATTTTTATTTTCCTGTGATACTTCGTGTCCAGGTTGTTTTTGCCCGAGCCGGTCGCGGGGCTGAAGAACGGCGGCAGATCGGTCGCTATCCTGTAGCCGGTCATTTTCGATAGCGTCGGCGTGCCGTTCCTCGAGGGGTTCTTGTACACAAAATTGAAACTGGAGCTACCCGGTAGCGACGGCGTGTTCGTGAACGAAGCGGAGTTGTCGCATTCCGGGTTCAGCGATTTCAACACTATCTTGCCGGGCTGCAGCACTGAGTCTTTTCTCTTTTTATCCGTATCGTATCTCTTTGTTTTGAATTCGTTTTTGAAAAACGCCGACTTGGACGAGCAGCCGCCGCTAAACGACCTCTCCCTCATTTCGCAACCGTCGCCCTTGTCACGGTGCGACCATTTTCGTTTGCCACAAAAGGCATTTCTGTGAACAGATTATTATTATTATCTATATGAATACGTGTGCTACTGATTACTCGCATTCGCTAGATCTAGACTTACGAACAGCGTACAACTACAAAGCTTACTGAAAATAATATGTACTGATGAGTCATACTGGTTCAACCTTGACAATGTTGTCTATGCCAATGTTTGCATGGATGAGATACGACCGCAGACTAACAATGAGTAATAAAAGTAAATAAAGAGATATTTGGAACGATCGGATAGGTAGCATTTCGTTGTATAAACAAAGGTCAATGTAGCATAATACATAAACATCCACTGCATGTGCAACGCTGAAATATCTTTCAGTAGCCGATGATATTCAGGTCTTCGGAGTCTTAATTATGTTACTGAAAGAAAATTAACCAACCTCTCCTGTTTTTGTTTGCCGACGTGCAACATGGTCGACGGACCCGCACTTTGCGTGACAATATTCGCCGTTATTATATTCGGCTGCAAGGAAATAGCACTATACATACAAACGTAAATGCATACACATTACAAAAGATGGGTACATATACTCGTAAATACTCGTTAGTTTCCTAATATTTTGCTACTGAAGTTTACGTAAATGTCTACGATTTCATATGCTGTTCTTAGGCTTTTTATTGGTCCACTGCTGGACCGAGTCTCCTCTCATAGTGAGAGGGATTTAGGCCATAGTCCACCACGCTGGCCAAGTGCGGATTGGTAGACTTCACACAC
>DWEM01002518.1:0-11942 GCA_018245935.1 Agara belti belti | reverse complement strand
TCACGCCAGGTCCCTAACGGGATAGGCAGAAAGCACAAAAACAATAAATAAAAATAGTTTGCAATAATTTTATTTGCTTCCGCCCTTATCCGAAATTATCCGAAACTTTCGTAACGGATACGGTTTCGGTTTCGGATATATTTTTATTTCGGATATCCGATAGTTTCGGTTACGGTTACGAAGCTCCATAACATCCCTAATTTATAGACGGGGAGCACCGAATAACGCTTTTCGCAGCGGATTATAACACTTATTGTTAGCTTATTTACATTTCACAATCAAACGGAGAAAAACAGACAGTTGTAGATACTTGCATTTATTATTGTTATTCAGTTTTACGATATTTATTTCCTATGTTTATGTAAACGAAAACTTTTACACGCAATGTTGTTGTAAATATATTCTTTTCAAATTAGACTCTCAATATGTACATTACCACATCCAAATGATGTGTTATTTTTATTAAATATACATTGAGTTGATTATAAAGTTTATGTTAATTAGAAAGTTAGCAATTAAAAATAAACGTTCAGTGAGGCGATTGAATTAACACCTTACGGCAGCAGTAGTAGCAATGCCTTAATTGTGAACTATAAAAAGTAAACTTCTTAAATTCAAAATGTAAGGTAGAAGGGAAACTATTCAATTGCTATTTAAAGTTGATATCGCAAGCCAACTCGTGAATCCCAATAAATGGACAAGTGTGAGGGGCGACACTCAAATTTAGAACTCGCGCCCGGAACACACGACACTTCTGGCGTGGGACGTGTTTTATCCAGTTTCATTGCGATTTATGATTATGGGGGTATATACAGTACTGCTGTAAATGTTCTTTAGTATTCGAAACTAAGGTAATGCCGATACAGCTTTGTCACTGGTTAAATGGATTACAGTTACACAGATTCTTACTATAAGTTTATGATGTAACTTTATCACACAATTGTTCAATCATCGTTTCATTGTTGACAGTTTATTAAGAATTGTAATATTTATCGATCAAATATGCCACAAAGCATAGCTTGTTAAAAATATTGACTCAAACCTAAATTGACAAGTGTTGCAGAATAGAGGATGGTATACAACTCTATGTAGATAAAATTAATCGGCCACAATGCTTCGGATAAAACCGGATTAAAGGGGGTGGTAGTCATAATTGTACATACGGATAGCCAGGTCTACCGAGACACGAGTTCCGTCTCAGGACTAGCAATCGCATGTAACGCGTAACTCAGAATTAATTTAAATTTTATCGAATGTAAAATCCCACTAAACTAAGTCATGATAATTTTGTAGCCTATGTAGGAATTAATACACATCTTTCATGCTAAAGAAACAAGCTTTTACTGATTATACGTGATAACAAAGCCACTTGAATTAATTTTTCACCCTAATTTGCACCTAGTACCAGAAGGTTTTTCGGGGAAAATACTTAATAAATTTGAACTAGCCCCGTCTTAACTCGGAGAAAAGGGTTTCCTCATTGTTCATCAGAGTACTTTTTGCTACAATTTCCTCCATGCCGCGCTGATAAGCTAAACAAGCAGTCCTGCTTAAGATAACACCCGCACACTACGATGCATTCCCTTTATCATTTGTTAGATGAATAATAGGTCAACTCACCATAAATATTTTGCAAAGGTAATATGATAGAACCTAGGAATACAGGATTACCAGCCTCTTCTTCCCGAATATTCACTAGGCGTTTCATAATATATGGAATGTTGGCATCTCATACTGGTTGACACACGTATGGACCTGGAAACGGCGGACTGGCTCAACACCTACACGAACTAAACATACATAACTCTAATAGGCCAGAGTAAACTCGACCCAATTTCGTCAACGGAAGTTCGAAAGTACCTAAACAACTAAACACAATATATTCGAGTAAAAGAGATAACAGCTCCTATTCCATTTCAACTTCCATAACTGATATTTTAGTTTTACATTTAGAAACTCTAAAGGTTTTGTGTTGGCAGTGGTAGTTTTCGTTTTCCAGTGCCAATGATTCTGCTTCATTTTCTGCGTCGTCCTCATAAAGTGGTACATAATAAAACTTTTTGTACGATAGAAATCGAGCACAAGCGCTAGAGAAGTCTGTACAGAATACCAACGAGAAATTATTTTAATGTAACTTTAATGAGTTCTACAACGATTTTCGAAAGTAATTTGATTTCTGATGTATTTCAAAATGAGTAGGTATCATGTTATTAATAATACTGATGATTGCAAATAATGCAAATGCAAAAATATTTTTTTTACAGGTACATCGTAAGGATGTTAAAGCTCTATCTAGGGTTTGATAAATGCCCCCGTTTCTGTCTCTAAGCAGTGTTTAAAGTTGACTTCGAATTACGCCGTCAGTTAGCAATCAGTATCAGGTGTACAAATCAACATTCCCTTTGACAGTTACACAAATACACAGAGAAATTCATCTGATTTGTGTGTGTGGATCGTTTTTAAATCGTCGTGTGTGGTCGTAGCTTCCGGGCCTTGGACCGAAAATCCACGCAAAGGCACGGTAATTACAGGCGCTTGAAGCTTGTTATTAGACTGTAATTACTAAGCGGTGGATCCAAAGCGCTCATAGACGTGAGGCTTACACACATCGTAAACGGATTGTGAGGTTAAGTAACGTTAGAAACAACCGCCTTTTGTATGGGTAACAGCATCTTCTGCCAAATGACAACCTTGTTACAGTCCTTTAGATTGCTTTAAAAACTTCCGACAAACATGTTAGCGTGGTGCTGTAAGTTCCAGGTCTGTGCTAATTGTGGTAAGTGACTTGTGTTCCCAAGTGAAACCCTAATGGATTGTAGTAGAACGATAATAACGATAAAACTACCAAATTCTTATTTACTTTAAAAATAAGAACATTTTTTCTCTTATATAACATTGTTAAATTCAATGTCCTGACCTGATAGATGCGACATGCCTTCGTATTGTTTCCAGATTAGAAAAAAATGTTTACACCTTATGAAAGTTTGACATACCTATTTAAAAATAATATGAATAACGATTCCAAAGATGATTTTCAAAAGATGTTAATTTCACAATGTTAACAATAAATATAATCAATCCATTGACCTATTATTATGTACGTATAATGATAAGACGTCTAGCATCCTATGCAGTGCTGCAAGTGACCTCACTTGCAAGACTATGTTATTATTTTCAGTCCAGTTTGATATTGTATTACATTATTATTTGTTATGATGAGGTTGAACTAACCAATACTATTCTTTGAAGTAATTTGTCGTTTAATCGATAAGAAAATGCAACAATAAAGATTAAGTGCAATATTACTAAATAATCGAGATTTATCGTGAAAAAATATTTAATGTTTTTACCTCTTATGGTTAACTGTATTGTGTCCGGTTAACTTAAAAAACTGCTTAACGCATGTTGCTGAAATTATACAGTAATATAGTTTTGACATCAAAATTACACATGGAACACAATTTATGAAGATATTCTGTGATTTAGATCAAATATAACGATAATTATCAAAAAAGGCAGAAAGATGTTTTTGTTGGCTGAAATTTTAATTTAAAAATATTTTTATGAATAGAATATTTTTCATAGGGATTAATTTAGCAAAAATTATGCTGAAAATTATGACTTAAAAAAGAAAAAATAATCAGAGTACCTCTACATAGCCAAGCGTGGTTTCGATCCACGGACCTACAGGTTGTGAGACCTATCGCGCTTCCACTGCGCTACTCGACCGGTGATTGTACTGACAAAATTATCGAAGACATTTCACATAGCGTACATAGTTCACAATAAAATTCAGTTTGAAATGAACGGTGTTTCACTAGTCTTTAGAGTCGCAAATACTTTGTAGCTCTTGAAATCTAAGTCACTGCATAAATTTTTCGCCGCCATTGTTTATTTATTTCATACGTAACGTTCGCAGCGTGGCCGCGCGGCGGGGCGTGCCGCGGCCGCTCGAACGTCGACCGCCGATCGATCGATATACTTAATTAATGTAAAGAAATATTCTCTGCATTTATTGTACTAATTTATGGCACACCGAGTGTGCACGCGTGCAGAGGCGACGTTTTGTATAAAGTATGTTATGTAGTTACAATTATTTCGATGAAATTATTGACGCGACGATACGTTGTACCCGTCGTCCGACCGTTCGTTTTCGCGAGAGGACAGTGATCGTTCGCTGGAACTATATTAAGTCGACGTGAATCCTATATAGTTTACCTCAGTAACATAGTTGTATCGATGTCATTTATGACGCAGCCTATTATTTATTAAGTTTACAGTGTAAGGTGTAAAGTGTGCATAGATTTATTGTAAGATTGTGTACAAATTATTTTTATTAATTTCTTTACCGACATCTCCTATGTCAGACGCGGCATGTTTTAGTGTTAAATTTGTCGATCGATTTGAATCTAAGCACATTCAACTGCAATAAGAGCTGAAATTTCAAATTGGACCTGTCAGCGTGTATTCAATGTCGGAGATATGCTGCTTGTTCTCATCCCCCCTCCGGCCTCGCGCCGCCACCTGCACCGACAACCGACGTCGCCTTAACATGAGGGCATACAAAACATTAATCATTCTCAATTGTAAGATCATTATTTTGATACATTGAGCAGTTATGCTAAGAACAGTACAACGGCAGCTATTTTTATTGTTATTTATTATAGATATATAAGTTTTGATATTTAGATTTTACGAAGAATCTCTGCACGAGTTAGTTATATAATTATCATTGAATTATCTTAATTTAAAATGTAATGTTTTTGAATACTTATTGTATTGTGCAACAGCGCAGCTTTTGTAGGAAAAACCATCGTAAAACATATCGAAATAGGAGGCCCATACTATTTGTACCCTTGAAACGACGAATCACTCGACACTCAGTATATCTCCGTTCATTTTTTGCGTCTGTTTATAATACTCATGTTATCAGTTCAAATTTACATGTAACAACGATAACAGGTGCAACTGTTATGCGGAAGTACTGCATTGCATTGGATTCTATATGAAATTAATCGATTCATAAACGATACGAAATGTAACTTAAGATAAAATCTTTCACCCGTTAATTTAATTTATTTTCGTTGTGTTATATTGAAACAATTGCAGCAATATAAATAATTTTTTATTGTTATATATATATTATAACGGTAATATTTCGATTATTGTCTAGATCTAGTATATATATATAAACACCTGCGCTGGATAGCCAACGCCTATCTTATTGCTGACGCCGGGCTTAAATGTACGTGAACATGCCACGGAAATATATCTTAATGTATTTGATCGATATTCGTTAATGAACTAGTGAAATAATACGCCATTGTTATTAGCGTTTCAGTGGAAGGGTTATGAACCTACTGATTATCGCGATAGGTGACGTTTTAATACAAACTATAATTGTACATCTTCTGCATCATGTATTTTTACTAGGTAGATGTTGTAAATTAATCAGGAACGTAGCACTTTTTACAGGATTAAAAATGTATTTTTTATAAACTGGATTTCTAATAACTTGTAACCTTTAATCGCGTTCCGATAGCAACGCACTATTCCGTGTTCCGCGCGTGACTACTTACGACGGCTTTCATATATTTTCATAGAAGATAAATCTTAAGTTAATCGTAAGGATATTGTAATACTGTGTAGCTATTAACGTCGCGTATAACTTCATAATAACGAACGTTTCACGTTTTGTACAATAATACAATATTGATTTTGATACTCGTGATAATATTCAACTTTACGACATGTATATTTATAAATATTTATACCCTTGTCCCTTTTAAGCGTAAATTTTATCTATTGTTATGTATCGAAAAAACATTACTTTGATTACAAAGTCTTTTACGACGGTGTAATTTAGGTGTTTTAAACCGTATCCAGTACGCTGCTTGTCGGCGACGAGTATGTGACGTCATCACCGCCTTAGCGCGGCGCTCGGCCGCCAGCGGCACAGATAACCTCCCAACACACTAGCGCCATATTACACGTATTACATCCATTAACAAAATATATATTACTACTACTACTACTACTAATAATAATAATAATAATAATGATAATTTATAACTACTACCAAAGTAAACCTTAATATGCAAAACAATCCTGAACATTGGATACTGCAAAAAAGTGCATTGCGTACATTACGTACCGATGTGGTAACGATAACTTTTACGATATTATGGTTTTAGGGTATAAACGAGTGCCTTCAGAAATCCAGCCTTCAGTGGAATGCAGGATTGTTGATTGTACGAGGAACATGACATAAATACAAATTTGGCATACTTTTATACACGTTTGGTTTTAATTAAGGGTATAGTACAAAGTTGATTTTATTTCTTAATCGTAATTTTTGTCTACTTGTTTTTTTTTTTCGTTGGCGTCTCTAATCGATATTTTGAATCTAAATCATATAAGACACGCATCACATTTGATATTGAAAGAATCGGTTCGTTCGAATTGACACCGCGCTGTCGACAAACTATAATACATGGAATATCGTGTCATTATAAGGGCCCGAGGCACGTTGTATTAGTCTTATAATGTTCAATTGCAAATTATGTTTTCCAAAGTTTAATCCAAATATATCTTTTAATTTAGAGTTTGCATTGTGCCTTTCGCTCGTTTCGAAAGTGATCATTTAAAATTGTATCCAATCAAACCGGTTAGGTGTACAGTTATGGAATATATCTAATGATTTACTTAACTGTATTCAATCTTGATTTGTACATATGTATTCATAAATTCGGAATTCACTTTGTTACTTTAATTTGACACAGCTAACGTTGCTGGCGTGTGCAGTTGTAATGGTGAAAATGAAAAGAACTTGTAATATTCAGAAAATTGCCGACTTTCAAGACATCTATTTGTAACTCCAGTATATTTTTTTCAATAAGAGTGCGAGTCTCCTAGAAACATGCTGCCTTGCGGAGCGCGTGTTCCTCTGCCAACAAACGCGCTGGGCCACTCCACCGTCGCACACCCATCTCTTGCTTTTTGGCTAAATTCAAAATATTTCAAAAGTTTTCCTTACATCGTAAAATTAAGAGACCTCTTATATGTATGGGTCAGCGACGCCTGGAGTGACCAAGGCGCAGTCTCGCACAACGTTGCCTCACACCGCGTTCCCCGCGGACTTGACAATTTTTGATAAACCGTTTACGTTCTAATTGTCATCAATGTTTACATTATACGTTGACTACCACCTGGTCAGCCTGTCTATTGCGACTAGTGATCACATGATATATTAACCATAGATTATTGACTGATTAAATAATTTCCAAATGATGTGTTCCTCGCGTGATTTGAGTGAGTGTTTATGTATATATAGTGTCGGGGTAGCGTTGTGCTATATGCTCAATTTAGATACAATTTCACCAAACAATTGAGATAGTGTATAATTTTTATATTTAATTTAATGAAAAGTACCTTATAATTTTAATATTTATATTAATAAAAAGTTTTGAAAGTTATTGGTTTATTTGTTATCATCCATCTAATTGTATCACTCTGATGGGCACCTATAATAATAATTGGACATTTTTGGTCAAAATCGAGGGAGATTAGTCCAGATCCAGTAACCAGGGGAATCTAAAAATTTCGTTATAGTATCGAAAGTTCTATCATCAGTGGCGGTCTTAGCGGGTGGCGAGCAAAGCATCCGCCCAGAGTCTCTGTTGAAGGGGCTTTGCGAACCAAAAATTCGAGTAAAAAGGGAATATTTAGCACCTTGTCTATCTATTCTTGTAGTTATTAACAAAATAAGTTTGGTATAAAATACTTTCCATATTAACGATATCAAAAATCTTATTCAGAATAAAAAGCCACTGCAGTACCAATTTTCAAGAATATTTTATTTTAAAGTCATATTTATATATCTATTTGTTTCTAATTTTCTTTCTGATTTTTGTGGCTACTAACTTCAGGGGTTTCCGCGGTATACGTCCTGGTATTCTGCATTGACATGGCCTATCTTTAGAAAATCGTCTCAATAGGCAGTACATTTTAAAGCAGCCCCATTCACCATTATGTTTTATCTTCTCTAAAGCCTCTATATAGTAATTCGGTAACTCATGTTCCAGTGCTCCAATGATGATCACTTCTTTATAGGTCCACGACGGCCACTGTTCCACTGGTATTGGATCATTGTCACTTCTAGGTAGAGGATTTACTCTTTGTATATACACTACAAGTGTAAGCATCCATATATGGTGTCATCACTTTAACATTAGTCTCATAATATATTTTTTTGTGAATGCCTTCTTGCCTTGAAAAATAAACAAAGCAAAGTTTTAACATTCAGGAATTCAACAACCTTACCTTACATATAATTTACATACTCATCCAGGTCCGCCATATTGTCCGAATGCAGGCGCCATATAGCACCCCAAACGTGTGCATTGGCCGTCGCTACAATAGTCGCGGTAGGGCCACCCCAAAACTTTGAATATCGTAAAAAATCTAATCTGTAATTCTAAAAAACGTTTTATGTAAACATATAAGAAGTTCTAAATAGTTTTTGTACGGGTTCAAACCAACTTACATCTAGGCGTGCAATTGTTACAAATTCAGCAGTAGGATTGTTAATGTGAAGTCTAAAGGACCACAAATTACTACCATATGCAAAGTACAGAAAAGTATTAGGTTTGTATACTTCCGCTTTAAGCATTTCAAAGCCAAAACATAATTTAATTTACAAAATAATATATATAACTGAGAAATGCTTTAAAAATTTGACATATTATATGACAGACTGAAGGTCACATGTCTAGGTTGGGTGAAAGAACACTAAAATCTCAATAGAAAAATAAAATCTCAGGTGAAATGTCCAATTATATAATATGAAACATACATACATACATACATACATTGTGGTTATACTACATTTTATATGTCAAAATATTGAATATGAATAAAGATTTCTTAATATTTATTAAGAAAATTTACATATTTAATTTTGCTAAAATGTTCGATGGTGCATCCTGTCCATTATGTGGGATTTGTTTGAGTTCCTCAATATACTCCTTTGGTAAATTGCACTCAATAGCGCCTTGTATAATGCACTTTAAATAACTCTTGGAAGGTTGTCTTTCAGGAGGCAGCAGCTCTCCGGGCCTCCTCACTTCGGGGTTGACAGTCTGTTGATAAGTGCGACACTCTACATTAGCTCCGTCTATGGTGCAAATATTTACAGTTTTAGGAAAGTACCAATTGCTGTCAACTCCTTCTTGCCTGCAGTAATAAAAAAAAATTTTGCTTTATTGAAAAGCAAATTACCCTGTATGTTCAGTGGCTACTAAATACAACTGCCGACCCGAAGGTTGTGGGTTCCGTTCCCACCCTACACAAACATTTATTATGAACATGAGAGTTTGGCGCTATCTGGATATAAAATTATCTATAAGTAAGTATGTATTTGGATATTTTTTATATGTAGTTTATCAGCCTTCTGGTTACCATAGCACAAGCCCTATCAAATTTGGGATAAGATAGCTGTATGTGACATTGCCTCAAGATATTACAGTATATTATAAACATAGAAAAAACACTAAGGTCAAATGATAAATTTAATATTCTGTACAAATAAAAATAATGAGAAAAAACAATTAATATTTTGAAGAATAATTACTTGTCTAAAGCTGGCATATCATTACAATGTAGTCTCCAAATTGCTCCCCACACATGCTGGTTTTGTGTTGGAACAATTGTTGCTGCTGCACCCCTCCAGTTGTCTGTATATCTAACAAAGCCTAGTTGATGATCCTTAAAAATGATAACATTTTTATATTCCTGCACTTTACATATCTTATTACCAATAACAATAACGAGTATATGACATTTCTCTCTACAATGTTTGAAATAAATTAAATTTGTAAATAATATTTGGTAAAATAAAAGTGGTTACAATTGTCTACTTCATTAATATTCTTTAGTAATGTTTCTTATTTTAGCTTTATATTGGTTTCTTAGCATCCTCCTCGTGGTGCCATCAATATTATTCATATGCTCATAACAACCAGTTTTCAGTATATGAAAAAAATGTTTTCCAACATATAAAATTATTTATTAATATTAACTGGTGGTCAAGTTCACAATAAGAGTGATAATAATTCACATATCATAGGTATTACAGAGCTCAGGGATATCACAATCACCTTATATTCCAGATAAGATTCAAATCTTATGATTACCTTGAATCCAAGTTAGAAAATACAACAGAGACAGAACTCGAATAAAACTATGGAGACTAAGATTTTTAGCTGTACAGTATGATTTCAATATCATAAAGATATACACTGAATGATTATAGTGACTCGAACACCAGAACCACTGTCTCCATAACGAAGCATTTTGAAGCCGGAGCTATGTATACTTATGTTCATAAAGCCGCAAATGGGTGACCGGATGACATGTAGCAGAAACTCTACCTTAACTCTAAATTAAATTGGGCATCCCTAACTTAGAATATTATCAGCGACCAAATATTTCCCAACGTTAATCCCAGGATCTAATAGAATGGCGTTTCCAAAAAGAGTTTATTTTTATTACATTATTACTCTTACTTACATCGAGTTTTCCTATACCTAAAAATTCAGCTGAAGGGTTGTTGATATGTATTCTCCTCTTAAACAAATTGCTACCATAAGCAAAGTACAAAAAAGTATCTTTGACAATATTATGCATGTTATTTCTTAACTTGTTGCTGTTGCAAACATGTAAACTAGACTTAGACATAAACATTAAACACTAACCATTACTGGAATGTAAAACTACAAAGACAAATTAGTAATGAAAAGGTGACGGTGACAGTTGGCACAGTTGACATTGATGTATCATTGATTAGTCCGTTATCAGGAAAACGGCATTAGCGAACCTACATACATACATTAATCACTATTTTATTCTGTTAAAAAATCGTCCTTATTATTATGGATAATTTAAAGAAATGCATAAATTAAATAAAGAAACAGTAATAAACAGATTTTCAATTTTCATACAAATTTTAAATTTCTTGTCACATAGAAATATACCATGCCACAGAACAATTTTTTTGGGGCGAAACTGTAACGAGCAAAATTAATGAATTCATAAATTTTTACAGGTTAGTCATCTTACATTAACGTGTTGCAAAATAACGTTTTTTTCAACCACAGAATAAAAATTGTAAGAAGTTAAATTTTGCGTATGAAGAATCCAGGTTCCAGTACTTCAATATGACCATCCCGCAAGTTTTCTATTCACAGAAAAGTTCGTAATGGAAAATATATGGTGGATTTATACTATGAGTAAAAGGTTTTATCGTGTAAATAACATCTTTTATGTGATACATTGTTTGATAAAAATAACTTATATATTTTTTAAATAATTTATTCATCTGCAGTTTTAAAAACTTTACCACTTCCATATTTTCCAATGCAATATTGCACAGTGGCATATATTTTCATTAATCTGCGTTCGACAGCTTTGTAATGTTCCTCTGTAGCCAATCTGGTTCCTTGAAATGCGGACAATAGTTTTATTGTTTCACTGAGATTACCCCCAGAGATCATTTCTAAATTATGCCACGTTGATGCAGAAATTCTGAAAGATAAATAATGAAAACTTTATATAAAGAAAGCAACCCAAATATCTGATACAAAGATTCTCAATGTAATATATATTACTCATTGATATTTTACCATAGGTTCATTTTTTTTTTATGAAAACATTGTCTAAAAGCAAATAAAGACAGATTATTGGATGTCTTTAGAAAACAGATGCAATTCTAAAACTCGTCTAAAATAGCAGACACCAAAATGTTATGAAAACCAATTTTTTTATTAATACATCTTTCATATCTTTTAACCATAAAATATACGTAATATCACGCCTGTATTCCCCGAAGGGGTAGGCAGAGGAGTGTAGTACACCCCCACATTTTACCAGTTACGTTTAAGTCC
>DWEM01002517.1:0-11943 GCA_018245935.1 Agara belti belti | reverse complement strand
TGTAGACGAAGCGCGTCAGGTTTGCAAGGACAGAGATATTTGGCACTCTGTGCTTTCTGCCTACCCCGTTAGGGACCAGGCGTGACGGTATGTATGTATGTATGCAAAACAGAAATGAGGGATGAATAATATGAGATGAAATATGTACGTTACGTTTTTTTATTATAAAATGTATTTTATCAAACAGCTGGAGATGAGTGACATGAAGTTGTTGCTCGGCTCATTCTGTCGCGAGGAGTCTCCGCGGCTCTGCGACCACGCACTGCTTTCCAACGCGACTAGGGCCACAAGACACTGTGCACCCACTGAAAGTTACATCACTACTGGACCAGCCCTCACTATATTACAGGTAAAATTTTAATGACGTTACTATATCTCTTTATAAATTTATGAGCTTCATCTAGATGTTCGTTAAAGCCGATCCAGATATAGACTCTATCTTTTACATTAGTGAACATGACCGAGGCGGTGGTCGTGAGTTCGACTCTCATCCAAAACAGATATTCTTCGATGAACGAGTATATTTTTTCTGTATCTGAATTTAAAAACTATCTATATGGGTATGTTTAAAAAAATAACTATATGTACACAGTTTTTTATTATCATTAATGATTTTGAAGGTGCAATTAGCTGTATCAACGTATTGAGTTTGTGGCCAAAAATTGATTTTAAAAATAGATCTACAAATTAATTACAAGGCTTTTGAATGAATCACATCGATCGATGTAAGCAATGCCATCAGTACAGCAAATTTTTAATAAACCCTCATTTTGGGAAACATTTTCGAGGTCCATTTCGCTACAACCCGTTAAATCTCTGGGTGAGAACGTGTCGACAAATATTTAGCAATAATGTTCCATACATTTTTAACATTTGTTACATTTTTGGGATCAGCCCTCGATACTGGGAGGGATAATAACAACGCCGATAACGGAAAAGTCACTGGCGAAAGTAGAATTGACGAAATAATTTATAGAAATACCGCGCATAATGTTTGAGTTCGCATTCAAATTTAAATAACATCATAGTAGCTAATGTAATTGACCTGTTGACAAGTTATCGCTGGCGTCAACTTAAAATATGGCTGTTTGTGTTTCGGAGTTTCGTTTTCTATATAAAGTATTGTATCTAAAGATGACAAGATTATGTAATAATAAAAATACGCGACATAACACCAAATGGTACTTAGTATCACAAAGCTAGTTATTCTTAGTGCTTATAATTTTATCGCAACCTAAATGTCATACTAGTTTCATACCCTGCACGGATATGCACACTACTACACTAGCATACTACTATATTCTGCATACCGCTATACTAGAATATTCTGCACGGATAAAGTAAAGAACGTCCTTCATCGAGCACAAAGACGTCCTCATCACTTCATGTCTTTGACCGCGCGTGCATTCACTACTCATTCCGCGACCGTTCAGAAATGCATGGCGGTACTCTTGAAACCCTTGAAAAGTTCCTTGCGAGATGACGGCAAATATTGAGATGGACATTGCCTTTACGTTTTGGAGTAAAATACGAAAAACATTGGACTTTCTAAGTTCGACGCTTCTTTAATAACCAATCAGAAATGTTAATTAATGATTGTAGTTAGAATTAATGATTAGCGATTAAAGCATTTTTTTACATATTGTCTGCATCGAAGTTAAAATTTTCCGACATACTTCAGTTCAAGCCGCCTGAATAAAATGTTTCAATTGAAAATTGAGCGTTCAACCCACCAAAATTAATATCGTCCCTTAAAAGGCTCTCAACATATCGTAAAGTCAGATAGCTGAGCAAATATTTGAAGTACTTAAAATACCATTCAAGCAACTGACCACAGGACAAATAGCTGTTACTCAATAAAAGGCTTATTATGTTTGCCAATAACCTAATTCAGCCCCAACGACCTCAATATTACGAAATTCGGTAAACTTTCATATCCGAAGATATAGACCATCGGGTTGGTACACACGGGGAAATTTTAAAAATATATGGAACATTTATTTAATTTTATACCTCGGCAGCGGTCCAAGTGAATATTTCATCGAGGCTTATTTTCTATGGGTGGAATTTTCCAGTACCGTCGGGCGTTGCACTCCATTGTGAATAATGCAAGAACGTGCTAGATCCACTCTCCACTAGATGAGTTACAGTGATGGCAACAGGAACAATGTTTAGTAGAATAAATGTTATGTAGACAAAATATCATGCAGTTGAAGTGGATTTAGTTACTACTAACTAATTATTATGTAGTCGCTCTAGGTCATGTAATATTATAGGAATGCACTTGCACACACATATATATAAAACATTTGAAACTCAAATATTCCCTTGTTCGCGCTATTAACAGCCATACATGAATGCAGTGGATACAGCTCAGCATATAGTTACTGCCGTATCCGTGACAGAGTCTTATGTAATCATTATATAACCAGTCTTCACACTGTGGCGCCCATTGTATTTGAGTTAATGACAATAATGCTATAACAGTATTGCTACTCTGGCATTATTTGGTGATGGTAGTTTGGTTGAAGAACTTCTCGTCTTAGTTGCGAATTCTTAACTATCTGGGTTCCACTTTGAAGGGTGAGGCAAACACAGTAAAACAAGAGGCATTCTAATTTAGTCGTCTACGGTAGCGGCGCATCGTTCACAACTCTGGGGAAGAGCTTCAATGTTATTTCGTATTGGCTGCCGTAATAATGAACAATCAAGTGTCTAGTATAATAAAAAAGGATTTTTATGTCATACATTTCACAGAGCTGCATCCATGCATTACGAGCCACGTGATATTGCATTGAATTTCTAATATATCTATGTATAAACATTAGTTAATGTGCCGATTATTTATTAGCAAAATATGTATGAATAATTTTTTTTTAAACGTTATTTAAAGCGATAAAAAAATGGACGCTTTTTAGTAGTCAAACAATATTTTGTAGTCAAATAATAGAGAGATCAGATATATGAGTTTAAATATCAAAGAAGAATTTCATTGTTGGTTATTGTATGTACATAATATAAGTAGGTACTCATGTTCAACTGAATAATGTAGCTCACTCACGCTGAGTTTTTTAGCCGATGGAATGTTTTAGTGACGGTGATATTATATAGAAAAATGTTAGCTACAATATACTGTACTTTTTCTTTCATACAAAAGATATAAAAATGCTGCTCACGTTATTGTGCTCTACTTCATATTGTAATATTACAAAATTAACATTTCAGTTATTTCATTAGTTTTATAAGACAAAATATCAGGTCACATCATGTCTAGACTTCACGACGTGTCTATAAACAAAATGTATTATAAAGGCTCTAGAATAATAACAATACACTTTATTGTACACCATAGTAAAAATAGGACATTCATTATACAAGAACAAAATGTAAACTTCATATCATCAAAACAAATATTTTAAAGAACCAATCCTTTTGTCACTCGGAGTGAAGCTTGTTGTTCCACGCAGAAGCATCTGTGACAGTTATTATCATAAAAACATCGCCATTGTCATTAGTATGCTAACCGAGTTTCCAGCAAGAAGGAGCGCCCTAGTTAATACGGGAAACCTGGTCTTAAGCAAGTTGTTAAAGTCACAAGTTGCAAACTGCTTTATTATTCAATATTATATTCAGCAGAGAAAGGACCACCAAGTTCTCTAACTAAATATATGAAGTTTTACTTGCTTGTTACTTGGCATAACCGATATCTAGACGTCAATTTTTAACGGCTTCATAGAATTTATTTTACAAAATAATATCAAAACGAAACTTGAAAGTATGTATTTCCCCACAGGAACTTCGTCAAGGTTCGGCTCTGTATCCAGTCTCGTTCCTCTTGAGGTACGAGTTTGTGGACGTGAGTGAACAGGGCCAACCTTTAGTGGACTCTCAATCTGCGTGCGATAGAGTTTTCAAATCCGCACAGACGTATTCGGGGAGATTTCAGGCTCCCCGGGCGATATTTTACTATGGACGTGGCGGCGCTCAAAATCTCACTTGCATTTTACGGTACGTTCTCTTAACCTTATACGATTACTTTCGATGAGCAATTTTAAATAAGGCGTAGTTTTGTATATTATAATTTTGTTATCTGCAGATTCGAAGCGAAACACGGTGAAAGGGTTCAGCTAACATTTACCAGTACTTTCTTTGGCAATAAGTACTGCAGCACACACAAAGATGGCAAAAGTAGTCGTTGGAAATGTGACAGGCCTGAAAAAAGGACTATTGGAGGTGAAGGAATAGCTCAAATAATAATTACTGAGTATCCCTGGGATGGAGTGCCAATACAAAGGGACTGTTTGTGCAGTAATCGTTCAGAACCATTGAATATCCATACGTTAACAGCTCCAGTGGTGGAGATAAATTTTACTGTGACTATGATGAATATCACAGAAGATTATGACGATTTTGCTTTTGAAGGCGAATATAAATTCGTTTCTACTGGCCCGGGTGATGAAACTGTTTGTTCTACCGGTTGGGGAGAAAGACGACTTAGGGGAAGTAGCGGTGAAATTAGACTGTACGATAAAAGAGACAATTCTGTAATACCTGAAATTGTTGGAGATAGAAATGTCATATCGGAAAGTGTTAGAGCAGAAGTTGCCTGTGTTCATCGACCGTGGCTTATTGAACCTGGTGGAGATGAAGCTCTCCCCGTGCAAGGAAGATATTTGTATGTAAAAATACCGGGACAGGATATAACTGTGGCTTCACCTTCCTGCTCTACTCCTAATCGTCTATATATTTATGAAGCACGTGATACTTCTCGATATAGAGAAATATGCCCAGATGGTCCCAATTATATTGAGTTATATTCTCCTGGATGGAAATCATCTCAAACTAATCTAGAGTCATCATTGAAACCGCATGCAAAAAGTTACGTCATTGATTTTTTACAGCACGAACAAGCAGATTACTCTATAAAATGGATAGAAATTATGAAGAAACCTTCTATTGAACACGACCCAGAATCTAATATTTTGCCAGCCTCGGTTACGCAAGAATGCACATACAAGTAAGTTTTTCTCATCATGGTTCATACACGTAGTTTGTAAGAAAGTAATTTATGTTAATTTTATTTTTATTTGTCTTTGTCCTAGTTGTCCGGAGCTGAACGCTTGCATTCCTGTGGCGCTTTGGTGTGATGGAAGCCCTCATTGTCCTTCGGGGTATGACGAAGATGATTCGAATTGTTCATTTAGACTATCATTACCGCCTCCATATGTAGCAGCTGTTGCAGGAGTCGGTCTTTTATTGTGTGCGATAGCGGTAGCTTTATGTGCTTGTCGTCGACGTCGAAAAAAGGACAAGGAATTCAAAGCTAGACTCGACGGAGCGTTACCTCCCGAAGAACGGCCTTATGACCGTGCTAAAGTGAACGGTGTACAAGAATCCGCTCGTCAATACGCAACAGTGCAAAAGTACGCTACTATAGATAAATATAGTTTAAGTCAAAAGTATAGTGCGGGGATTAATGATGCACGATATTATGATGAGGTGGCACAGAGAGACAAACTCGCGGATACTAGGTACGCTAGTTTAGGCCGAGCAGGTCGCGGTGCTCGGCAAGATAATTCTAGAGGAAACGGTTCCAGGAGAGCATTGCCTGATCTCGGTTATCCAGACCTTAAAGACGGCTTCTGTTGACACTATCCGGATCTTTTAGAAACCACGTTGTAGGCAACACTATGCCGCAAGTTGAATCGAAATCATTTAACAATTGTGTTTATCGTGTAACAGAATTAAAGACTGAATTTGGCAAAAGTGCCTACCTAACTGAAAAACATTTTCGTCGAATCAGTACTAAATAATTTGTGAAAGTTTAACTGTGCTGTTGAAATATTTAAATGTTATTTCGGTAGAATTGTAAATTGTAATGGCTTCTGATACAATGTAATAAGGTTGTTTTAACTTTGAAGCCATATCTGAATTAAAGGTTACTTTTGTAAATACGATGTGAATTGTTTAACAAATAGTGGTAGCTAATGCCTTCGTAACAAGTGATCACTTCTGTTCTTCGTATAAAATTTTATACCTATACTTGTCTCATCAAATAACATATCTTTGTATATACATTGCTTGACAATACGATTTTAAGATACAAAAATAAATCATTATAAACGTATACTAGTGGATTTATTATGCGGTTAATGTAATATGCATATTTACAAATTGACACACATTTGGGTAATATTTCAATATAAAACACTGCATAATATGTTTATATAAACCTGCCTATAACATTTATATATTAATCTTTGTACATTATTCAGAAACTGCATTTTTGGTATGGTGTAATAATAACACTAGATATAAAATGAAATGTGATATAGATTGTAAAAATGTTAGGCTAATGGTCAAGAACTGTGTAACTTTATAGATAAACCAATTTCTCTTTATGTATAATATAGGTATCCGAGTCGTATGTAAATGTAACTTCTAGATATTAACAACAATCTTCTGTAAATAAATTATAGCATAAGGTTTTTAAAGTCTGTAAGTAATTTCCGGGTGAAGGAAAATAAAACTCTTTCTTAAAAACATCGCAGTAGTTTTATTTAGAGAAATGTATTACATTTTTAACACATTTTTGATGATTTCCACTCATCATTAATTTCTATACGAACGCTTCGTTAGTTGTTTTAACTATTTGCTAATTTAGGAATGCTTTATTTTAAAATTAAATATTTACCCACACATTTTAGAGTTTCCCATAATTTTCTTGCAGATTACTCTCTTTTATAGTATGGTAAACTACACTATGGTAAACAAACAGGCGGCTCACATGATGGTAAGTGTAAGTGCACCCGTAGCCTATAGAGCCCTATAATATTAATGGAGATGCCAATTAGATGCCAATGCCCATCTTGGAGGCACCTTTTAACGCTACGCTTAAAGAACTTCACGTTATGGCGTGTCGTAAATACCACCGAACGTTGTTTATTCCACAGTTAGCACGTGCGCGATAAAAAAACTACGCTTGATCCGTCGTTTCAGAATGTGAAAACGTAAATCACAGGTTTCGATAGAACACGGTCCCTTGTCAAATACAAAGTGAAAAATACTAGCTACAGCTTCCGATCATACATGTCGCAGCTATCGCAATGTTTGTCGACTTCGGCAAGCGAATGTAAAGAGAAAAAAATCGCCCGTTGGCGAAACGCAAAAGCCAATTGGCTATTTGAGTGAGCTATTACTTTTGTGTATTGTTTTGTATTCGATGACTACAAGCGTCAATGTAGAACCAGACTGATAAAAATCTCGACACTAAAAATCGTTGTACTTCTCTACTATCGTAGATCGTACTAAAATTATATATATATATTATGTAGTTGTGTCTTTAGAAATGCACACAGGCAGTTTACCTGCTGTAACAATAATACAGACTGCCAAATTTTGTAATCAAATGGCCGTGCGTGAAGGTGTAATAAATAAAGTAACAATTAGTCCTAATATACATACATATGTATAAAAGTCCCTTTACCGCGTCTCATTTGACGTAAGACGACTCTTAAATAGTCAATTATTCTCCCTCCCCGATGAGAGGGTTCTCGGAACGTGACCTATCAAGCTCCTTCATTATAACAGTCAACCTGTACATTTATTTTTATACCTGCTACGAAGGTTAATTTGTTTCGAAGCTTTTAGTAAGAAATACGTATATGGAAAGGCAACTATCTAACTAAATACTTACTATCGCTATATTTACTGTAAACATTGCGTCCAGCGGTAGAACAATAAAAGGGTCCAGAAAAAAGTATAGACATAAATATGTGTACAGAATGATGAAGTACAACGAATAAAATAATAATACCAATTTGACACAAAAATCCGTAACTCGCAATTTCAAATATTCCCCAGTTCCATAATCTATCGTCAGTTAACTCACTTTGCGATGCGTCAGCGAAGTGGACACATTCAAATTGGCGTGTAATGTAATTAACTTGGAGAAAAGTATTAATTAACGATAAAGTCACTTGGGGTGGACGGAAAATTAATTACTTTTTAATAAATACTTGCGAAGGAAGACGTTTCGTTTAACTGGAACTTGCTTGCAAATAGTTTCCTTGAATATTTCGAACTTATTGACAAAAGTAACGTTAATTCTTTCACTTATTAAAAAAGTCGTATATGGAATGCATTTAGGTGTAAACTTGCCTTTCTTGCGCATTACAATAATACTCTTCTTTTCTGGGTAATCTAGGACTATATAGACAAGACATATAATTTAGTATCTGAACATTTGTGTATTAGCGCAACAGTCGTAGTTCTCAAAACCGCAAACATAATAGGTTCATCAGCTAACTTAGTTTGCGTTTCGTCTGAGGAGTAAACACGCTCAACTAAGGTTGTGATGTCACTTGATTAGAGCACTAAGCAACAATAGGGCCATAAAGTACAGACGGTCTTCAACATATCTTTGACATCTATGAATTATTAGAACGCAAGTGAAAACTTATATATAAATAAGTTAAGTTCCCTTCAGGACCAGGTTCAACCATTAGTAATTGCATCGAGTACAATAGTTCTAACTCATTTTGTGCAAAAATATTTCACGTCTTATAGTCTTCTTTCTGGCTACTACAACATCAGATAATGTTATAGTGAAGTAGAGTGAAGATAAGATCAGTGTATCTAATAAGCTAAATAATACATATATCTTAATATTGAGTACCTTATTAGATCTTCGCTGTAATGTAAGGAATATTACAGAGAAAATTATTAATTTAATAACGAAATAAGTGTCTAACGAAAACGTAATATCTTGTGACAACTCTCTCGGAAACATGTTTCTGAAACTGAGAAATTATTTTAATATTCATTGTATGTGCGTGCTCCTTTAATGATGTATTTGGTACGCCGCACAAAGTAATATAAGACACGATTGATGTTCAGAAAACGTTTTACTCCAAGGATATAATTAAAGGTAACATTACGAATGTTTCGCTTCATTAAATTCATATGAGTAGAAAATCGTCGTGTTCTTTTTTTAAATAATTAATTATTATTAGGTATTTGGGAAAAACTGTTGCTGTTACATACAAATGTTTAACAATAAAATCATAATGTTACAAATGTGTAACATAAAAAATTTTAGTAATTTATTGCTAACATTACAATATTGGTAGATATAATCTGTGTGATCTTATCATCGCGCGAATTAATCCATCAGAGTCCGTGTACAATATCAATATTGCGGATCGTTCTTACCAATCAAAATTTGAAATTGGATACTCAGAAATTTGTAACAAATTTGAAATTCTTTGTTTAACTTAGGCGAACTGGAGCAATGTTTGGAAACAAATTGATTGGCTAATAAATTGGTTGCCTAGTTTTTTTATCTCCAGCCGCAGAGTAAACGCTGTCTGATCTAATAGAATATCACATAAATCTAAGACTGTTATAAGAATTTGGAAAAATTTGAAATCCTCGCTTCGATAGCGGCGTAAAATTTTTAACACAAGGAATATCCTATATACATTTTTTAAATATCATTCAAATATGTTTACAAAACACTGTCTTACAAAATTATAATATTATTTTTTTTATTTTGTCAGTAACAGCTTATGTGTACTGCGTTAATGAATATTACGGTTCACTGACTACTATGAAAATATGAAATATATTATAATATTTAGACAAGTTATTCGACATTTAAATAATAGTCTGCTACGATATCGCAATAGCTTCGATATTACCTAATCAGTTCCGAGAAGCTTTAATTAATCAGACGTAGACGCGTGATTTGATTTAGTAATTTATCCGTTAAATGAGGTCAAATAATGGTGTGTTAAATAACAACTTGATTTACTTATAGCAAACAAATCACATGACTAACCGTAACAGGCACAAAGTTCGCAATGCTTTCAGGTATATTAAATCTGATTATGTATTAATTGAGGTGGCTTATTTGATTATTATTGTTATTTAAGTCTAGTGTCGGTGAAAGTAAATATTATTTATTCTCAATATATAATTAGGATTTAAATATTAAACAAGAAATTTATTTGACTATTAAACAAAAAAATGCTTATCCAGCCACCTTTTTAAATATTGTTCCCAACTACGCAAAAAAAATGTTCAATGAAGTACAATTTAATAGCCCGGTGGGCTTATAGCAGAGGCATTCCTTTTATGTGCCTCAAAAAGACATTTCTTAAGCCTTGTCCGCAAGGCTCCGTTAATTCTGTGGAATTAGAATCTTTCTTTCTTCCTTCAATGGAAAGATTTTGTCTGAGCAAGTGTTTTATTTTATAACTTAACTAATTTTATAAGTTAAAAAAATAACGGAATCCTAAACTATTAAAAAGATTTGTAGGTACTACTCAAAGGCTGACATACGATTGAAAACAATGACGTTATAGAGTTTTTGGTTTGGAATAAGGTTTTGTTTATTAATATCTCCAGATATTGTAGCTTCTTGATTAGTAGCAAGCTCCTGGAGAATTAAAAAGAATCGTACAAATCCTAAAGCACGTTCACACGATTGCAAATAATCAGGGTTATATATTCAGTTACATGGCGGCTGCGGTGTCGTACACTCGCTCAGGATTTCCATATCTAAATGGAAAACGGCCCTACACAATCAATTTCGTCCCCACATTCCATTTGAAAAGTGCACCTGTACCTACTCAGGGTGAAACTTTTTGCTTTTGTTCGAGGGAAATTGAGAATTGATATCTATGGTCAATATCACTCTGTGGAACTAATAGCAGGTCCTTTGGATTCTGAGCACATTTTGAAGCAGCGCAATAGTTTGCATATAAGGTGATTATAGGTACGTACAGATGAATTGAATTTGAATTTGAATTTGAATTCATTTTCAACTCTTTTACATTCGAAGAAAGTCTGAAAACTGTCTAGTGACTGTCTCTAGTTTGACTAGTAGTCCTGCCCCGATTTTTTATAACAAAAGGCGGGGTAAATATGCTGGCTTCCCATCGCATGTCATCCATACACCAGGAACATCTTACGCATTCCAAGGCGTTCTCTACGTTAGCCAATTATAAGATAGATTGGACGTGTAATAAGTTGCACAACATAACGGAATAATAAACGACTGAAATTAAATTTAGCCACAATTAATACGTCGTAAAACTTGTTGACTTATATAAATATCAATGGACGGAACAAAAGAGAGTACGTGATATGTTCTATGTCTATTGTTTGAAAGAGCCCCACGTAGCCGGTGTGATATTCGAACACGAATGAGTGTTATGAGACGGAGAGAAATGGTTGACGGATTTACATCTAGCCCTTCCTTGCCAATTTTGTTATCACAAGCAATGCCATCTCTAAGCTATGATTACGATTTAATACGTATTTCACATATGGCGATAAAGCCCCTCTGTGGACGATGAAGTGATTTGCAGGGTTAGGGTTATATGAATATGCTTGGCATATTTAAAATAAAGTAACATAAGGGAGGGCGCCAGGAAATAATAAATTCTCTATGTAAGAAGTTTGTGAATATTTGTTTGAACGCGAGAAGAGACGCAGGTAACAAATGGTTCAAAGTGATGACCCCTGATTTTGCTTTGATACGTTTGTAAAGAATCCTATCCTACATTTGCACGTTAGAATAGTTAGAACAGATAGGAACAGTCGAACGTAAGTACTTTTGTTGTAATTTGATTGTCTCGCAATCCGCATGAAAAATGGCGGGCGTATTGACTAATCAATTTGTGAGTGCCCAGTTGGATTCACGGAGCGAAAGGATTGGTAACAACAGTTTCATATTCTTTTTACTATAATTCAATACTATTACTATACCTGTATACCGTGCTGTATTTATACTTATATTATACTACTAGCGGACCCGACTACGCGTTGCCGTAGTTAATTAATAACGTTAAGTTACGTAAGTTAATAACGTCAAAATAACTTATACTTAAATATGTAAAAATCTATGTTGACCTTTAAAAAATATTGACATTGCCA
>DWEM01002516.1:0-11944 GCA_018245935.1 Agara belti belti | reverse complement strand
TATTTTTTCTCATACTCAGATCAATTTTGACAAAAATTGCATAAGTGACGTTTTTGCACCGTAGGTGCGATATGTTCAATTACAGTAACATTTCTTTTATAATTGTCAATCGTTTTCTTTCATAGCGCATAACGGCATGAATAAATGTACTTCAATCGAAACCATACAGCAGCTAGCTGAGGTAACATTTTGTTATCCCTTCATGCATAAATGTTTGTGTAATAATTTTGGAAGCCATGTTCCTGCCGAGCCCCCTTACCCCTTACCCGCTACCCGCGCCTCCCGTGCCACGTTGCATCGCTCCCTGTCGACCGTCGAACTGTAGTCTGTACTTCTCTTTCTATCTTTAGTTTTATGAACACTGCGCGGCAAGACCCAGAGCCGTTCGCTACGATGCAAATGAAATACTAACTAACATACACGAAATGATTCCACCGAGTAAATTTACATAATTAAATATAATGTACGTAAATATTATCCAAAAAATATTTTTGACAGTAGATATTACCCTAATTAACAGTGCGGACCGAATGAGGACGTAATTGTCGATGGTAATAAAACAGAAGTAAGGTTAATCTTACAAATATAAAAACAGTTGAAATTTTAAAATGTTAAAACTGTCGTCAGTGAATGGTGGCGAAGGATTATTTGTGTGTAATTTTACACTTTACTCTTCCACTTAGTGAAGCGTGAAATGATTGCTGCCATGCGGGGAGCGTCGAGTATCGCGATTTGAATTCCGCTCGAGGCTCGACTCGAGTCAAGTCGAGGTTCGTTCGGATACGCGCGTATTTGGTTCCGCGCGTAGTCGCTTAATCGCCTACCGCCGCTCAGTATTCGTGTAGCGTGCACTCGCGACGCGCGCCCCTCGTCACCGGCCCGAATCGCGTTACAAGCATACGGTACTTGCTACTAGTGCGAGCTACGAATGCTCCGATACTCGTGTGGTGTGCAGTGTATGCTGATGTCTTTTGTCTCTTCGTAGGTGTGTCGAGGCGAGCAGTCTCGTGCGAGGATCGCCGGCGGCATGCGAGTGTTTTAGTGATGGTGCATTGAGATCGTGCCGCTACTTGTCAAGTGTCAGTGTTAACTATAGTGCCTCAGTGTTGGATGGATTGTGTCTGTTTGGGATTGCCATCGCGAGTCACCGATAGATCACCTCGGGAACGGTAAGGATCCTCCGTCTATCTACTTATGTCATGCAGTCATTATAATGCAATATTGTATGTTAGATCTGCGCAAATATGTGTGCAGCTTTGTTTGTTTTCGGCTTGTGACTTTATTTTATTAATAAGATAGGTACGTTTATTTGTACTTCTTGTTATATAGGGTTTTCTTATCTCATGAAGCGTTCGTGAGATTGCTAACACATTACTAACAAGATACACAGAAGTATTTTTATCTTTTTACAAATAAAGCTGATTATTTCCAATGCATATATTATATCATAAAGTTAGTAGATAAAAGATAATATATAATCTTAATATTAATTGCCCGCAATAAATATATATTACGTTAAACAGCTAAATTCATTGACCTTTACAATAGAATATATTATCTACAGTAATATTAATCAAACGATATGCTTATGTGATGTAGATTTTTATTCAAATGAAGCGATATAGTAAGATATGTTGGTAGGGATCTAAAAGCATGAGCCGGGTAAAATAATAAAAGATGGTATAAAATCCCATTGAAATGTTTTACTTATTCGATGAAGACGAAAATGAGTACAACCCGTGAGCTAGCGCGATTGTGACCTCTAATATAGTAAACATATTTTTGCTTAAATGTTTATAGCATCTACTTAGAATATTTAATGATAGATTCTACGTATTAATAATCTTCCTTGTTAATAGGGCTTATCAACTTTTAATATTAACCTTTAGATTCGAAATAAAATATGGAAATTATAGTACCGCATTAAAGTTACGACGACCAATGAACATTGTAACGAACGGCTATAAATATTCGATCAATTTAATTAATTAAATTCTTATATAAGATGAGAATCTTAAGTAAAAATAAATTATCTATAAATTGGACAAGCTCACAAGTAAGTTTACCTATACGTCACGTTATGTTACCCTAATAGCTCATACATAAACATACATACCTACCTACTAAAAGACCTGAAATGAAATCAACCTACCTATTTTCATAAATATTTTACACGCGGAAGTACTTACCCACATTAATAAAATGTAATTTTCGTATACTGTTTAAATAAGATTTGGTTCCGATAGAAAAGATTTTAAAATTTTGAACGTTAAAGCGAACAAACACCGAAACTCAATATGTTTGTTTTTTCCGCGTACGATTCCCATTTTCCTCGGCGAATCCTCGTTGAGTACACAATGAAGGGCAAACGAACGAGCGAGATGGTCCACAAAGTGTTCGAGATAAAACGAGACAACAATATAAAGTGCCCGGTCTCAGTTGGTTTGCTGCTTTTATTTCATACTCATATTTAATAACGTTCCTTTGTTTTCAAAAGAAAACCTTTGTTCTTCATAAAGTCTTCTTGTCTTATTAACCATCTTGTAATAAAATTCCGATTCATTTATAAACTTTTATAGGTCCTAATGTTTTGAATGAACATTTTTTACAATAATGAATAAATATTTGAATAGGTACATTGTTCTCTTTAATCGTATTATCAAATTAAGTGAGTACATCATAATAATATAATAATAATGTTTTAAATACCGGTATCCTGTGTTTTGCGATATTAAAAAAATGTTATAATACAAGGGATATATGAACGAGGTGTAAAATGTTCATTATTTATTTATGAAACATAAAAGTATCATACATTCTAATACTAACAGAAAAGAGCCCAAAACACAAATTTGTACAGAATAAATAGGGTTTGTAGATAGGTAACTGGTTTTCTGAAGGTGTACTTATATTAATTAACTTAAATACATTTACTGTTTTTCAATAAACACGTCTCCCTAATGGTTTAATGAATATGAATACCAGGATAGCAAAAACAAGGGTGCTGTATGTTTTAACAATTTCATGTATGTTATGTGTTTGAGGTGTAATATAATTGTTTTCTAAACATAGACGTATTTAGTAACGTAGCGCGCTCGAAGCGACGTACTAGCGTTTCAGTTTGATTTATTAACCAATTCGCTTGTCATAAAATAATAACGGCCTATTTCGTACCGAACTTCATTAATTTATATATCATTCAATCCAAATAATATTGTTGCGTAGCGTGTCCTAATTTGTTAAAATGAGTATTTCATTGCATTAGTAATTTCGGTTATCGTAACGGACGCTTATATATTTCTGTATTCCTGGTACCGGTCGCTATTTCGCTTTGTTAAATGTATTGAATTGTTTCATAATGGTTTTGCCGCACTGTTCGGTAATGGTGAATTCATTATGCTTAAAGCTTTTCACACTTTTATTAACGTTGATATATAGCAGTATCATGGTGAGTTGATAATTTATTTTGTGCTAAAACTATTTTATTACGTGTTATAAATAAATTGGATAATTTCGATTCACCGGTTGTTGTGAAAAGCCTAACTGCCGGACGATGATAAAATACATGTGATTTTTCAAGTATGTGTCAATCAATTTGTACGATAGCTGTACCTTTACTGTTAGTCGACAGTTTCGTGTTATGGTGCTATGTAATACGTAAATTGATCGCCGTCTAATGGCGCGATGTTGCTTACACGACCGCACAACTTTACACCGTAACCGCAGTAAAATGTAACTTGTATATTATACCTTATCAAGTATTAGCTACGTTGATATTACAGTAAACCAAAATAATCTCAGCTAATATTATAAATTCGAAAATTTGTCTTTTGTAGGTTTCTGTTTTCGTGCCATTAATTGATCTTGATTTTTGCATACTATGGTTTGGAGAGTGACATGACATAGGAATTCTAAATTAGAGTATCATGACTCATTTTGTTAACCTTGATAAAGGGTTACTTTAAGGGCTGAGAGTGAATGAAGAAAAGACAAAAATATTTTTTAAGATTATTCAATTATGGCATTATCAATGTTGTGGTTATAAAAGATTACGGTCTCTCGGAAAAAGAAAGTTTCTATTACAAACTTCCAAAACGAGATTACAGAAACACAAAGCTTTGAAGTTCGAACGTTTCAGCGAACCGAATTGAACAATTCGCCTTAAACCAAAGTTGAAACTGTTAAGAAATAAAGCAGCAATTCCGAGTTAATCCCGGCCGACGTTATTGCGTCGCCGCGGGCTGCTTTCACGCTCAACTGGTTATTAGTATCCATCTACGAGATGACGAGCTCGAATACCCATCCAAATCAATTTACGCTCACCTTCTTCACAAAGAAAATATTCTCTCCCGAGTGCCTACGCAGATGTTTTGCGTTCAAGTTCACACGGCACTCCATCTCCCTCGTAGACGCTATTAATCTCCCCGGGGGAAAGGGACACGTGTATTTCATAATCTTTTCATTCGATCCCGAATTTGTACGTGTACAAAAAGACAGCCGTTTTCTGCGATATAGGGATATCTCGTATGGACGTAATCCGCATAATACACGCTTGTATTTGGATTGCGAGTTCGTCTTGCTCTCCGCTTTGTGATCTCGAGCGTTTTTTTAGTTGTCTTGTTTCTTTTGACTGTGGAAAAAGACTTCGCTCCAGTTGTATAACGTTTTTTTCGCAATCCAAATGTTCACGCTTCGAATGCGTCCGATTGATCGAACGGTTAATGTTGAATATCGAACTGTTGTTGCGTAATAGTGATAATTTGTGCAGGGACAGTCGAAGTTAAGCCGCCTTTTAGTTAGTAGCGAGTCGCGACTTGTTGAATCACTTGTAAAGTTTGTAACGCATTTTGTACGTTAGCACGCGAACGGCGCGATGTTTAATAATATCGTTTACCGTTCGCAATGTTCAACACGATAATGCACTATCCGACATTACGGTTCATTATTGTTGAGTATAAAGTACCGCAATTTACCCGCGGAACAACAATTTTCGTTCTATCCACCGTATAGTTACATCATTACAGCGGGCGTGAGATAATCTCTCGACACCCATTATCACTAGCTCACTTCACGACTGACTTGTGACAATCTCTGTATTTAAAGTGCTCTTCTCAGCGTTGCTTCCTCACGAACGAATTTCAACTTGTTCTTTAACGCGTCTATTAACGTAATGCGATGCTGCAGACAAATAAAAAAATGTTCAGTCTAATACATTTGAAATAAGAACCTACTACTTTGTTGAAATAGTTTGAAAGTTGAAACCACTGTTATGAAAATTGTAACCCCACTTTATCCTCAAAGGGCTCGAATTTTGAAAAAAGAATGTCTATATTCTTCCCAACACTTTAAAGTATCTCCAAACTAATTTCATTCAGTACAATCGGCCAAACGGTTTGTTTGGCCGTGAAAGCGTAATAGTTAGTGTTACTTTAGCTTCTATTATATTTAGTATAGATTTACAAAGCCATTGTCAATTTAACTTCTAACAGCTGGTCTATCATTGTAAAAGAGAGACATTTTAGAGAGATAATATCGAACGCTCGTTACTGACTCAATAACAGTCATAGGAATAGGATGGACTAGATGTCTAATGCTTAAGGATGACAGCTCGACAGCTTTGCATAATTATATCAGTTTATTGTTTGTTATAAATGTTGCTATATATTACACATTAATCTTGCAAGCCCAACCAACACCGTACGTAGCGACGTAGGTAGCCGGGGCGTATGTTACCAGGCAATATATCTTGTTTTGCGCTAGACCGAACTAATATCTTCGTACTGCGAACTCGCTGCATTACATTTCCGCGTCACATGCAATTTTTCTCGTATAAAGTGCACTCCGGTCCGGGTTCGATGCTCGGGCAGAGCGCCAAGTAGCGCGGCTGGCCCGTAAATCACGGGCGGTACCAGGCTCGCAGCGTGTCGAGGAGGCCCCAATCGGCCGGCCTATTGACAAACATACGGCTCTAATATAATGGATTCCGGGGCGATTTATCTGCGGCTTTCGCTTCTCTTTCGTTTGCATTTCGCATTCAATCTAGCGAGATTTAGGCGTTATGAGTGATGAACGCTGGCAGAAATGCTGGGATTTATTCGACGCTCGTGCTCCGGCGGGGATTTTAAACGATTATCGAAGATGCTGACTACGGATTATTTATTATCTCATGCTCGGCGTACATTTATTTATGTAAATTATTCAGTTACTTTAGCGGCGGCGTAATCTATTCCTTTTCACTTGATTTATGCTGATGACGTTTACAAGAATCGTGTCATATCATAATGCAGATATTACGCGTCGTTAGCGAGTTGCCAAGACTTTAATGAAACATTTCATCGGTTGGAACAACTTCGGATATTTTTATTTTCACGTTTCAAAAGTGATTATTTTATTATGAATATTTTTGTTCTCTTGTTCGAGCATTTCGAATTATATTTTAAAGAAGAATAAAACAGCTGACGTTACATTGTTATTGTTACTCATTCGTTGTTTAAATACGGTATGAATAATAGAATCATATTAACTATGAGACAATACGGGCGAACAAAATGGTGGTTTATTGAAACTGAGTTGGAACTAAACGCCTGCATATAATTAACCAGACCTATTATGTTCAGCATTATTTATTGCCTAAGATACAATTGGCTGATAGAGATATAACACGTTGAATACGTTGTGGTTTATGGGCGTTGATTTTATATATTGATAATTTTCCTTTAAAAATATTCTATATCTATAACATTTGCGCAAAAATATTCTTAGATTTCTTTTGTTTTAAAAAGTCACGAGAGTTTTAAGTATCTTACATTGGAATTGCAGTGGAAAGTAGAGGTATTAATTTTTAATTCCACCGAGATTGTTCGCCTGTATTAAAATCTATTGTTACCCTGTTATATTTCTATTGCTAAAGTCTTCGTGAATTGTTCCTTTATAAATAGACAATAACATACAATACACACTTGTGCATTAAATACTTTGTATAAAGTACTAAATCCGTTACAATTTATTCGTATTTTAACGTACATAGCCTTTATTTAAACAAGTCGATAGCGAAACGTAAAGTAAATATTATCGCTAATAAGGTCTGTGTTGTTTTAAACCTATATTTGAGTTGGCCTAATGGATTTTAATTTATACGCGAACAAAATAAACATAATAAGGAAATTCCTAAAATTAATATCAATGTTTACTTTATTTGAAGATTAAATATAACTCGTTAAGCGGCGAAGGAAAACAGAGTCAGCCAAAAAGCATTCGACCAGAATGTCAGTCAGCTTTCGTCTCATTCCGAAGACTCTAATAGAAAAAAAGAGTTCATTAGGACGATGACCCAATTAAAACGTAATTTTTTTACAGCTTAACGCGAAGTTATATTTTAGGTTATTGCTAAGACTCAAAGTAGTCTGCTTTACGATCATTTTATCTCGAGTGGGTACAGTCTTTGACGTGTTCTGTGTATAATTAGCTCTGCTGGGTTAATGACGAGCGAGATACGAACAGAATTTCGTACGCTATTCACGTAATACAATTAAGCATTATAATACTTATCGATTTATCTCTCAAGAGTATTCACTGTGACATGTTCCAGTGACAAGTGTGAAGATAAGCATAATTTATGTGCGTGATAAATAATCACATTTTCAAGCACGAAGCATTGGATATTTAGTTTTCCTTTAATACTCTATATCATATTGGACATGTACATCAATACATTAAGGTTGTGTATATATTTTCAACTATTCATCATAAATTAAAAACTTACATACATCATTGAAATGTTTTCAATTCTATTTAGATTTGAGCATTAGTATACGAAATTGGAACGCAGTGAGTTGGCAACTACATCTTCGAACAACTGTGACCACCAACTAAACTTGTTAAAAGTTTATGTCACTTAATGGTCTTTACATTTCAGTAACTGCTTTTTATTCATCTTGGTTAAATGGTCGTTTGGCATACTGTACACTGCCCAAAAGGTTACTTGCGTGTTTTTGAAATAGACACGCGATTTTTATTGTAACACCGAGACATGATAAATAATATTGACTTAAAATTCGGTATTTACCCTTTACAAGTTTAAATATTTTTACATATTTATTACACACGAATCCACTAACGGCCCAAGCAAAAGTATATATTACTTTCAATTGAAGACCAATATATTTATATACTCAAATATATTCTAGCTGGAATTTGTAAAGTATCATTTTAAAATTCATCCGTGTAAATGTCAAGGGGTCGTCGCCGCACGACCGCTCTTGATAAATAACTCAATTACTCGACCCGACTGATTTAATAGTCCTATGCTTTAATAATATTTGCTCGGCATACTTCTTGCTGATTTAGACCCGATCTGATAAATTCTTTGTATCTATTCCGTTACAATATACTTTTATATAATATATTATGCATTACACATAGTGTTGCATATGATGCTCTTAATAAGATTATAAATAAATAATATCGAAATATTTAATTTATTTAGTCACTTATTGTAATTTAAAATGTTAATATATGAATCCCATTATGTAGAAGTTAATTTTTACTTATACCTAAATGTTCAACTTAAATTTTAAATTGCCTAATAATATATTGTATGTGTAAACAAAGATAAGCGTATTTAAAAGGAAAATAGAATGAAATATTGTACCTCATGTAAAAACCCGCTTCATATAATTTAAAACGAAAATTTTTCACTTAGCAATGATATTTAGCAATTGCGGAATTATCGTGCGATTACGCTTTGTCTGTTAAATTAAATCTTTTACCAAAAGAGACCGTAATAAGCAATTTACAGGCGGGCTTATCATTTGATCTCGAAACAGAATAGGGAGGGGAAGCTTTCAAAAGATAACGGCTTTTCGTTCGGCGCCATTTTTAAGCGTCATAAAATTTCTAAAGATTAAAAAACGCCGTGACATATCTCTGTATTGTCTATGCTTCGTTATTTTTTGTTTTACTGCTTTTAGAACTCCATTTTAACGAAGATTTGAAATGATCTTTTATTATTGTACGTATTATTCCATGTTTATTAAATTTGTCTATTTATACAAATAAGTCAGAATTTAATAACAAGATTTTTGCCACTAAAGTATTTGACTGACACTGTTACAAAAGCTAGATCTTGAAAATAGCGTTGTTTAAAGTTATTCAGCTGCTGGAAGTGAAATGTATCAGCAGTTTTAAACAAACGTTGCATCAGTTCCTTGGGAGCTTCTTATACAGAGTAGCAAACTTCATGCTACTTATACATTCTTTTTCTTCTGCATCGCTTTACGCTGTCTTTTGAATATACGTTTCATTATGTAGGTATGATATTTTTGTGTACAACCAAGTACTTTATATATAAATTTTATAATTAATTAAAGAAGTTCGCAAATTGTTGTTGTTTTTAATTCCTAAATTAAACGTTGTCTCAATTTGTCGGAGTCTGCCAAAGTTACCTGCAATATAAATAATCTGTACAAATTAGTCTTTTAGTTATTTTGATTCTTTAATAAGTTTGTTTTTGTACGTCTTGAAACGAGAACATCAAGATTATTCAAAGCTCGTTAACTTGAAGTTGAAAGCACAACATCGGACTTACTGTTCTCGGGAAGTTCTTAAGCCAACATGAGATGAGATTGTTCGTTAAACACGTCTTAGGTATTTGTTAAAATAAAATATATTAAAACCAACATGTTCAATACCGATTCTTGTGTAATTTATAATTAATATTCTACCTAAATATTGTAACATAGACATTTTTAAAAGGTTTTTGTCTGTGGATTAGTGATTATTTGTTGCGTTCTAAGAGTAGATGAAGGAATCCCCAGTGGATTGAAAGCTCCAGTAATGCTTTAATTTTCTCGTTGCGGTTTTGGATGTGGGGAAGACACAGGTATGAGGAGTTAGATCTTAATCCCGGGGAATAATAGCAAGTTTCGCCAAATTTCATAAAAATCAACCCAGGGACTACTCTAATCACCTCATCATGATGTGATATAATTACACAACCTTCATATCTGAAGACACACTAATTAATTTCTCTTATGTTACATGTATAATCGTATCGTAGATACTAATATGTTTTGCATTTTAAAGGCCATTGGAACAATGGCATCAATTTAAAAATGGTATACCTCGCGTACTAACTTTTCGTGTTTATTTACCAGACCAGTTAGTTTTCCTGCAAATAAATCGAACAAATACATCCCACATGTCAAAGGTAAACGCGAATACGATCGTAAATCAAACCAATCGGTTGTTTCCGTGTTCCATTGTCGTTGTAAAATCAGTTTTGCTGCGTCTGTTTTTGAGTGGAATTTCCAATGGAATATTGTTAGCTGGGAACGGTTGAATCGTGTTTCGCTATTGTGCTCACGATGAGTAGTTTTTAAATGTTTCGCAGTCTTGATCTCATATTATTAAATATATTGGCATACAGTAAATAGTGTGTTCTGAACTCGGTGGTAAGAAAATATTAAAACAACTTTATAATTTTTATATATGGCAATGGAAATGAAACTAACAAACAACATTGTTAACATTTTTCGTGTACCCAACTTTGTGGCGAAGTACCAGGCGGCCATAAGCGTGAAGCGTCATAAAAATGTTACGAGAAGTTATCAAAGGGGCGCAGTAAACCGGCACCGGCGACACTGTTACTGGCTGAAATAATCTCCTTGTTACACTGTTTTCCTAGTGCCAGTCTACTTTGTAAACTGGGCCATATTTGAACCGTTATTTTTAATAACTTCCTCTCTTTATCTGTAATGGACAAACATTTTTGCCAAGTTTCGGTTTACTGATTCTTAACAATAGAAAGAGGCAAAGCGTTGTTTGTTGGCTTTATAGCGACGACATTCGTTCATATATTACGTAGTATATTTCGTGTATGTTTATTTTATCATTATCAGCTAAAACATATTTATTCAGTAGATGATTGTGCCTATACTTAACCTTCTGTTAATTTGCAATGTATTGAGATTTAGAGTAATAAATATGTGTACATTTACGGCACTAAGTACTTGGTACTTGTCTAGGTTAACTCACGCTCCGTGAGTGTAAGCGGCTTATCTACGCTCTTTTACGACTATTTTACGATTATTGCCTCTCCGAATTGGTTATAACTCTGTACGATATGAAATTTATATAAAGGTATAATTTTAAATTGTATATGTTCATTTAAATCTTTTATGATGCAGTATTAATTTTTATAGCACAAGACTTCGGAGAGGCCTCGGCGACTCAGTCGAAAGTGGCTATTAACGTGGCTAATAGTTAGCGTTTAACGTTCGTTGAAATACGTGGGATCGTAATAGCGTTATTGTACCATAATAGGTATATTGGTGACTCGTCAATGAGGTTATCACGGTTAAATGCTTACTCGGTATATACTTGGAATGTCGAGTGACAGCTATGGTATCTGTTCCAGGGCTACAATGGTGTGTGTGTGTGCGGGGCTGCGGGGGGCGGGCGCGGGCAGCCGGCGCGCATGGCGGCGCCAATGAGGGAGGGCGCGCCGGCCGGCGGAGCTCGCCCCGCGCCCCACGCGCACCCCGCCAACTTCGAGTACGATGACAACGAGTGGGACATCGGCATCGGCGACCTCATCATAGACCTCGATGCCGACATAGAGAAGACCGACGAGGCGGGCGGCATGGCGGCGCGCGCCGAACCTGACGCGCAGCGCACCGCGCTCAAGATGAAGATCAAGCGCACGAAGCCCGGCACCAAGAGCTCCGAGGCCAAGCACGAGATCGTCAAGTCGAACGAGATGAACGGCGAGCCGAAACCGCCGACCGCGTCCGCCGCCGCGCCGGCCGCCGCCAAACGTGGATCCGGCGGCCACCGCCGCGACAAAGCGCGCGACAAGCACCACCACCCTCACCCGCCGCACGACGTGAACGGCGTGGCGGCGCGCGTCCCGCCGCCGCCCAACGCGCCCGGCCCGCCCGCGGCG
>DWEM01002515.1:0-11944 GCA_018245935.1 Agara belti belti | reverse complement strand
CGATTTATAACTTGACAATTTGAATACTACTAATAGTAATAATACGGGCGAATGGAGACATCGTTAGGAAAACTGCACACCTTAGAGATGTTATAAAGTATGTAACATGTCTACTTGCTGCTCTGTTAACGTAAAAAAGAATTATATACATGAGTAAATGAAACCGGAGACACAGCATCTACGTTCAAATACGAATAACCCGTGCACGATCGACATAATCAAGTCGTGACAGATATAGAAAACAATAAACAATCCGATAGTATTGACAGTTCATAAAAATGCAACGCGATAGTGATCAGTCGATGCCGACTGGTGTCGACTTGATTAGAACTGATAAATACAGTAGAAAGGGAAAAGACCTCGCACTCGCCGACCGAGCTCTGGGTACACATTACCGATTTTAATATCTATGTCGCAAGACACTTGCCGCATTCAATGTAACACTAACACGAGATAAGTACTTTCATGCACTGTCAAGTAATGTCACGCGCAGAAGTTCACAAGTTATTATAATTTTTCTTTACAAAAATCCACTGATAATTGCGTCGCGACAGAACGGTTTAAATAAACATACCCTACAACATACTAATTAGTGTTTGTTGTAAAACGTAAAGTTCATTATTTCTTAATTTAATTTCAATCGTTTCTTAAAATAATCATTTAGTGTCTTGTTAGAAAGGCATTTATTAAATTACCTATGTAATATTAAATTGACTTCACACAGATATTTCAGATGCAATTACCTACCGGATAGACCTGCAAAAGGAATTCAAAATAAACTGAATCGGAGAATCCGTCACTTTAAGTAAAATGCTTATAAATATATTCCTTATTTAGGTTCGAAAAACATTTAAACTGTGAGCGACTTTCATGAGTTACTGTGACTAATAGGGACGGTGCTGGCCCTCCTCCGGAAATTGCGTGCATTTTCACATGCTTAAGGGCGATGAGTAAGCTGTAATTTTTAAATTAATATCAACCTCGATAACTACAACACATTGTGGATTGGTGAAGTTAAGACATGTATAGCACTTGTCTGGTAGTGCCTAAAAACTTAAAAAAAAATGCACCTACAGAGCTCATCTAAATTTCAAATAAATATCTGCACCAGTGTTTACAGTGCCCTACTGGCTATTGTAATATGTAAGTATAATTACATATATATTTTTTATTTAACTTAGAAGTTTGTTACTAATTACTTAACTTAGAAATCAAAAGCAATCTGTTTATAATTGAGTTTACTTTTGCATTTCGATTTGTATCAACTGTGGTTAGGGACCCTTGTGTATTTATTTAACACTTTCACTGATGTTACAGCCAATAGCACAGTTTTATACGAGTTAGATTTTAGTTTAGTCTCGTGCAACTTTACTAAATCAAAACTGACCGTTTACGGTCGGGTAATTTGCGTCCAAAGATAACGATAACGCAATATCGAACAAGGAACTGTGAAAAGGATTATTTCTATCAGTTAGTCTAGTTAGTATTAGTTGTTACTAACATTAATTAGGTTAACAGTAATAGGTCTTAACTACACAATCCTTTAGTATACGCTAATATGAGAGCAATCAGAGTTGCTGTTCCTGACGATTGATAGTTACATAAAGCCTTTATCTACCTGGGCACTCACCACCACAGACTTTCCCAAAGGCCGAAAGACAAATTGTTTTAATATGTATAACAACCGCTTCAAGGGCCACTACGGAAAGAGGTGTAGCTTGTGTGTGTAGCGATGGTATTGCCCCAAACGAATATTATCAATATTAATATCTACTTGATGGTAAGGTTTAATTGAGTCTTTATCATGATAGATCGTTTGATATTAGTTAGGTAGGAAATGCTTATGAACCCCAAATAAATAGATGTTACAATAAGAATATTTAAAGAATAGACAAACAATTACCTCTTAGTCTGCATTTAATGTTTAACTATACAGTTAATCCGGTCTAGGTAAAGATGAGTAAAAATTGTTTGGAGGCGAAATAGAAGTATCTGACGTCGATTCGTTGAATATTGTTATATCCATATACATATTTACCTCTTATATGTATACACACATACAAAATCGCCTGTATTACGTAACATTTGTATTAAGGAAACCCGGTATACCTATAACGGAATACATAAACAAGTTACAACTTGACCTAACTACAGTAGCTTCATTAGTTTCAAGTAACACTTTTCAATTATTATTGATAACGTTCAATATGGGTCAAAAAATTATTAACAATAAGTCCATTTATCCCATATCTTCTTCAAGTCGTACTGAAGAAGATCCACGGTCTTCCTTCATTGCATAAAGACCCATTCCAGCGCAGCTGTGAACCAATAACTTACAATCAACTAAAGTCATATGTAATCAGCTCATATTAAAATCGGGGTTACATTGTGTGTGGAAAATTTTGCGTATGCCTTGATATGAATGAAAAATAAAAGATTGTTTATTAGTACAGTCTAGGTGCAATACGATAAATTTATGCATTTAATTAATGCGTTCGTTCTGGCTGTATCAATATTGTGCCAATGATTGCAAACCCGCCGTGCCCTTATCTGCTAGAGCTAAAAATATACCGCGGAAAGATTGGGGAACGCACACAGCTTAGCATTAACGATCGTAGATAATGGACTCACATACTGTCCTTTGCTACCTCTCATTATTTTATTGCATTCTACTACGTAATTAATTTCGTGCTCCATATAGTGCGTGATACATATAAACTGTATAATTTTTGTAGCCATTGTCCTTCATTTCTCATTCAAATATACTTTTCTTCATTACAGTAAAAAATATACAATTGGACTTTGAAATACTGTTGTATAAAGATAACTGTACAGTGCCATCTGTGGGATCATATAGAACTACGGTTAATATAGTTCTGCTATTCGTCGCTAGATGGCACAATGCAAATCATCAACTGATACATATGACCTTTATTTTTAGTAAAATTAAAATGATTTCACATTATTATAACTTAAAATAATATAGGTATTTATTTTTTTTCTTTACAGAGTTTTAAAATCCATACCATTATATTTTCACATTAACTGATTTTGTGAAATTATTGCAAAATAATGTTTTTCATTATTTTAAGTATATCCAAGTTTTATTTATCTACAACAGTCATTGATTTTAAACACCTATTTATACTTAAAAACCCATTTATATTTATTGTAATTATTATTTCTTGTTACTATAAGATGATTCGCTACTAAAAAGGTTCAGCTTTAGTAATCAATCTTTACAGTCACCTTTTTTAAATACATCTGTTTGCTTTGAATTAAGTACCTTATCAATTGCTATAAGGCAATCGCGAAATATGAAAATTATTAAAGCATTCTGTTGTTCATTTTATTTCAGTGGCAACACGATAGAACACGTCATTACTTAAGAAGGTTCGAAATATGTACTTTATGAATTTGCCATTTATTATGTATTTAAATATAGGTATACATTTTTGAAGTAAAAAAAAAAATCTTACCTAAAGACCTCCCATCAAAATCGGTGCAACTTTTCGAAGATTAGCCGGGACAAACAGATAAAATTTGAAAAAAATGGGTTTTTGTTATTAGTACCATATACTATCTACTTTTATAATCATTCGGTAAAAAGCTATTATTTTGACATTACATATAGATAGAAGTATGAATAGTATTTATTTTGTGATGCCTAATAATTTTTCCGTTGTTGCACATAATAATATACTCAAATTCAAACTTATTGTTACAAATTATTCCATATAGCACAATATTATACGCCTACATTCATTCATATAATTTAATTCATACTTGCTTTACTGAGCGCACGATGCAAAAGTTACCATATACACAGGCCCTTAGAACTGTGTCCTCGCGAGCCAACGTATTGATATTAGTAAGGTACGGGGCGACACCGCATGTGCAGATGGAGTGCCATGATAAATGGGCGTAGGCTACAGGTTAAAAGAGCTCGCGATAATTATATTTATGAAACTATTCTGCATGCATTTTTCGTTTCGATAGCAATTTTGTCGGATTTTCCACACTGTCTTAGTGATTTAACACAGATAATGAAACATTTTCAGGAGTAAATAAGAGACAGAACATAGAGTAACGAATTTTTTTTATTGTATTAATAATTGTCAGAATTGCCTGTTTCAATGACGTCTATTAGTTGACAGAAAAAAAGACCAGCAAGTGTTAAAAAAAAAAACTTACGGAGCTTAGAGCTTTATTAACTGTTGAAGGGCCTAAGACTTACAACACTTAGCTTTGATGCGAAATTCAAATTTTTTTACTCATTATGAGGCACTTACATACATATTACATGGTGTGAGTAGAGACAGCCTGGTGAAACGTTTTAATCAATCCCATGCCTTTTCATCGTTTAAATAGTCCTTGGTTTCATATTGACGATGACGATATATAGCGTTTAAATTACATTTAGATTCAACGTAAATAAGGTAGTTTTTGTTATCTCTGATCGTACTGTAATGATCGATGTCTACGTGAACAGATTCCGTAGTAAGTTGTTATGTAACGTTTTTATAGTTAGCAAGTTAAGAGCGGACGCGGTGAAGTTACTATCTAATTTCTTAAACAAATAATAAAATTATATACCTAAAAAGTACATTTTATAAATCAATATTAAACTAAAGGACTTTCAAAATGGTTGATAACAATCGTAGTAGGTACTAAGGACGATTTAATATTTTTTTATGTCTCAAAATGCTTTTGGCTTTGCTGTTTTTCGCATATTAGGGTTTTTATTAACGAGAATATCATAGACGTCATTCTGAAGTTCGCAGCAAAAGTGTTTGGAAGTGTTTGTTTCTATACGTACTGGTAAAGACTTACACAATGCCTTTGCCCATTCTCTAACTAGTGTTCGTATATGTAATAATGTATTGGCTTATGTACCTATAATATGTTTGCGGGTCACTTACCGCTCTGACGCGATGATGTATTACCAGCAATACTCTAAGTTAAGTTTCGACGATTAGTTAACCGCTTATGGAAAATTTTCCTGAGCGCTTCCATGCTCCGAAGAATAAAAGAAACAGTGAGTTAACTCTGGATCTCAACTGGTCGTAATCACTACTCCTTTGTACCCTTAAATCAAGGAATCCTCAAAACATTTGCAGTTTAACATTCATGACAGGCTTGCCACTAATGAGTTTCACTTATCCATACTAGTTCTACGGACGAATATCTTTCAAGTCCAATTAAGCAAGCAAATATTTATGTGCTTCGATTAAATTGATTGCTAATAAGTGTATTCATTTTAAACGTATTCAATACTATAACTCCAGCCAATGGTGGTGGATAGAGGACTACACTACATCACTAATGCATGGTAGATAATGCTGACGATGGTAGACATGAATTTAACCTTTGTGCGGTAGAAATGTGAGCATTCGGAATTATGTGAGTACCTATAGCTGATAACGATAGGAATGTTGTGATAAGAGGATGATGTGGTGTGAAGGAGGATGTAGTGACTAGAAGAAAGGCAGGTTAAGCCAAGTAGCAACAATATTGATTATATTGATGATAATGCTCGTGTAATCACAAAAAGAAAAAAAAAATATTGTCGGTTATTAACATTGCTTTGATTCTGAAATGTAATGTTAACACAAAACGCCGAGTCATTTGACAAGAAATGCATGATGTATAAAATAAAAATGAACTTAAACAGACAATATTTGTCGAAGATTGTAAATGGCCGCTACTTGTGTGTAATAAGTAAATTTTCTCCTACTATCGTTGAATGAGTAAAAGGGACTTTATCGCTTATCGTTCGTCACCGGCACCGCATCTCGAGTGGTTAAAACTAGTAAATATGACTTCTGTGCCCGCTGCCGCCCGCTCAATATAAAGTTATTGTCCACTCGCCTCCGCTATGTGCGCTCGTCTCCTCTGATTCAACTGTACATTTACAATTTCACGATTTACCTTGCAGTATTTGTTGGTGTTTTACAATTTCCACCCGCAGCCGAGCATCGAGTGTTTGTGATCTGACAACAATCCACGGTATAAGTGATATTGAATTGTGTGCATTGTTCCATTACACTGTTGCTCTGAATAGTGTGTGATATTGACATTAATGAATGTGTGACAACTAGTGTGACTGTTGGTGGTATATTTTTATAAAGGATTCCCTTGACTTAGTTTTGGTAAGCATTATCTAGTTCACCCATTTCTATATTATCGGTCAATTTGCTCTGACAGTTAATTAGAAAGTTCAAATGATTGCATTATGTACTCAATGGAGAATATTCTAAATAAATTCCCTTAAATTTTTACTGCTGTCTACCCTATGGAGCCATATTTAAGGATCAAGGCATATCATCTATTAAGTGGTTGTAGGTAATCGATTTCCAATTATATTAATATTGGATAAAATACATTGACAATCTATGGAGTTTATAGCAGTAGATGGCCTGCTTTTGCGCCTTTGCTACTTCTGTACCGAAATGTCAAGAACATAATTGTAACTTAAAGGAAATAATTGCCTCTATAACTGTGCCATAAAATAGTCATTAAAAACTTATTAGAAATACTAAGAAGCCATAGTTATATACTTTTGGTTACCTATATGACACATATTTCTATATATTTATTATTTTGTAGCATTCGAGGTATCTTCGTGAGTAGATCAATATCTTATCTAGATTTAGAGATAATTCAGAAATACAATCGTAACCTCTATCTACTATATCATTTATTGGGGTATTTGTATTATTTCGCTATCAATATTAAGATTAATTTTAATGTTAAATTTATATAATCATCTAGCGCCCCAGTCATCTTGACCATATGTAATGCTCAAAAAAGTAATGTACTAAAATCATATTAAATTCCTTACAATGTTAAATGACCATAGCATGTCATTCTTTATAATAACAGTTTAAGCTCCTGTAACTACTTTTATTACATCAGAACGGAGTGCTAGTGTGAATAGTCGCATTGTTTTGTGTAAAAATATTTGACAAGTTCAAACGCATACCATTACGGATGTGTTTGACCCTAAATACGCAAGAATGACATAATTAATACATGGCAAGCTGGAGATTTTCTCTAAAACATTACAACGTACGTCGAAAATCGTCATTTAAACATACGTAATTAATAAATAGAATATATAACATTCTTATTTGCAAAGCGATTCCGTTTGAGTCATTGTCCATTTTGTGATATGGAATTAAATTCTGTTATTATATAAATTATTATCAGAACAAAATTGGTTCATGGAAATGTTGTGTGTTCTAGATTTTTTGCATGCGGACTTAATGATATGAATGAAACGTTGATGACTAAACAGATTTGAATACTCCTTTACGAGCTCGAAGGCTATGCTTAAAGGCCAAAACTCTTACATTAAGTTCAATGACCGTTATCAAAGTTATTGATTACATTGTTAAGTACTTTAAACTATAATCTATATCTATATCAGTTTAATCAGCAAAGGCATTTTGATTTATTTAGTCCACATTTTATATCCCCGTTCATTCCGTATTGACGCTGGGTGACGTTCCATATTTTAAATCGTAATAGAATTATTTTGCTGTAGGTAATGATATATGAACTAAGATAAAGCCTCGTTGTAAAACATCTAAAAGTGAATACTCCGGTCTTAAAAGCAGTACCCAGTACCAACCAAACAAAAATATAATAGTTAATTTACTGTTCCAATACATTTTCTTACGTAGGTAACACTCGAGGATCCGTTTTAAATCACGATTTCTATTAATTATTATTGCCAGAGATAACTCGTGCGCTGACTTTCCATAGATAATAATACATAGATACCAAAATAGGTATATCAGTTTGGAAATTGTATTTTTGTTAAAAATTCTCAAATTGACATTTTTTTACGGTTACAACAACATATAAGTTAAGTAGGTTTCATGAGTCAAAAAAGACTATTTTTTTTAAATTCCCATAAGTAGCTTATTTTCATAATCGATGTAACACGCTATTTTCCAGTATTCGTAAATGAATAAATTCAATTTTATTCATTTATTCATCTGCGTATTATTATAACAACACAAGTATTGGTTTGATATAATATCTTGCACTCACATTATAATTATCATTTATTATTCAGTTACGTGCATTAGACACCAGTAATCATTATTCATTAGCGAAGGTAATTTCTTTTAAATAAGGACGTTCTTATTCAATATTCGTTCACTACTTGTGGTGAAATCCTCGCGTATTAATTTTGTAATGTAATACATTAAACCCAATTTGATTAGTAAATTATAGTAATTGAGATGTTTTTACGCAAATTTAGTAAGCGTGCTTAATAGAGTTATGTTTTGTTGATTCAATCTGTGAGAATCATGATTATATAGATAGGTACTAGAATCGTAATGTTGGTACCATTGATAATAGTGGTATCAGTTTTATCCAAAAGTATCGACTTTTGGATAAAATTGTGAAGTTACTATTAATAGTTGTTATCAAGCACTAGATACCAATATGTGTTGGTTGATAAACTCGGTAATATGACAAAATAGTTCAAAAAATCCTTATAGAAAAAAACTCCTTAAGCATTACGGACTTTAGCTCCATAGTTCCAGCTCCAAAATTTAGCTTAAAAGCGCCATAAAACTTTCTTTGGCAACCAGTACTGTGGTACCTACACTATTTAATGTTATTAAAGTAAACACCACGAAGATAACTTATCAGGTACTATTAAACTATTAGAACATACTGCAGGATTCTTTATAATATTTTTTTAAAATTTGAAATAGGCTTGCATTTGACCACAATCTCACCTGAAGAAAAGCGATGATATACATTTAAAAAGCCGTAGGATATCATTTTCTAAATAAAATTAAAAATGAAATTTAAATTTAATTAATTTTTATTTATTTAAATGATTTTTAAATATCTGCATCAAGTCACTAAATAACGACATTTAGATTACTTAGCAGATCAATATTTGATTTCTGTAGTCAATTTAAATGAGTGGGACATTATTGTGTGTAATGCACGCAACACAATGTAGGCACGGTCAATACTTGCGCCTCACGCGGTTTCAATTACAGTCCGTCCGCTAAATGACGGACGAGTTATACCGTCACCGATTTTTTTACGCTAAAATAATAATAATTATTATGTCTTGGGGCATCTTCACACACTGCGACCTCATACTAAACTGGGCAGTCTGTTCTATGATGATCAGACCACTGATAAACTGTTTATCAGATTTCTAAATACATTCATATTATATACATTATCGATTATATGATATACCTCTATAGTGTTTAGTTAGCTGTAAAATATAACATCGCACTAATTAAATAAGTCTTACTTACTGATTATAACATCAGCTATCAGACAATGAAACTTTTCGAAATTGGTTCAACTGTTTCGGAGATTAGTCACAAACAACAGACAAAAATTTTAAGAATTATTGTTTGTGTGAAAGTATTATAAGATTTTGGAATTTTATAATATACACGTGCTATTCACATTAATATGTCCTTAGTGGGAATCGATCCCACGACCCCCCTGCTAAGCAGTCAGGTGCAGTAATCACGATATCATTTAACCACTTCGTATATGTATGCATTGAATCGTTCGGACTGGGTATAGCGCCATTAGATTTATACCACATTCATGGTTATATAAATAACATTATTATATATATCGCTTTGAATCAATGTGTTACGTCAGCCATCGTTAGTACAGAGGTACTCTTAACAATATACACATAAGTAACGATTATAAATCACCTATCCCCCACACGTATTATCAAGGTTCTGGGCGAACGAGCTTAACCTACAAAGCACACTTAGGCTTATTAAATACGTATACTGCAACTGTTGTTAAAATAACATGAAAATCGAGTATTTTAAATGTGAACAAAATATATTATTTTTACCATGCGGACGATGTCGCGTGTAAGTACCGATTTTATTTAATGTGTAAACTTTTGTAATATCTAATTTAAACGAATAAAAATTTGACTTGATGAGGTACATTCTATATTTAAATTGTAACAATTGTAAACCAACAGTGGCGGTAACAAAAAATTAAACTTATACATATTATATGTGGCCAGCTTCAAGCGTTACTTGCTAGGATAGTTCGGTGCCTAGCACTGAATAAATTTTGATATAATTCACCAACTGTAATATGCACAACCACTATACAAAAGATAAGAAAAAAACTGCACTCAAACGTTTCCATTACCTTAAAAGTTTAAAATGAATAAATTGTTCTTTACAACACACATTTAAAGAGATAGTGTATTTATGGTATACCAACAGTGCATCGGCTCGCTAAACGATTTTTATTTATAAAAAAAAAGCTATTGAAGTGTTTATGGTAAATGTCTTTCTTGTACGTGCCTTAACGTACGTAAGTGAAAAAAGCTGGAACGGGAATGAGAAAATCGTTTTTTGACCTCTTCTCGCCGTAAAGTTCTTATCAACTTTGTAATTAAATGTCAAAGAATGCCACTATATGATGATATCCAAAATGTCGGCTGCTCATTTAAGCTCAGCTCTTAGTGGCATGCTGCTAAATTATATTTAAAGATATTAACGATAATGATATATGGGAACACTGGGAACACGGCCATCTAATCCCATAAATGGTCGAACTTGTGTTCTGGGAACCAAGCAGATGAAAAACTGCTGCAATTTTCTAAAAATAGACTTATACAGATAGTTTTACACCCAGATATTGAAAAATAGTCATGGTCTTCATTCAAATATTACTGCTGGTTGGGATTCGAACCCAGTTGAAGTTGGAGTTGGAGTTGAATTCACTAACAACTAGTCCAAATTCAGATTCGATTCAAAAGTTTAAATGACGAACTTTGTCTGCTAGCTTTTATAATCGGAATAAAAATCTTCGACAAGTACCGAAGATAGGAATAAACCGAAAACTTAAAAGTACATGAAAGTTTGTCACGAATCAGCACACTCAATGCAGGCCGGTAATGGCAACATTTTCTATGCTATTTTACAAAAACACCAGCTGCCTTGGAGCGTTGACGTGCCATGTATTGATTACCTATAATACAACTTTGTAGTTAACGTCTAATTAATGAAGGCTAAATATAGCTCCTGTAAACTAGTAGAAGATGTAAAATTACTTACAGTTTCTAAGCGTCAGTTTCTTTTCTTATACACAATATTAATTCAAACCTTTTCTTATATGTATTATATGGATATTTAATAATATGGATTTTTCCGCAACTTTTTAGTCCACAATCTAGCGTCACTTAGGTTTTGTTTAAATCACTCTTCCAATGTATCCGAAATCAAATAGTACTGTAAATTAAAATGATAAACCAATTAGTCATCTTTATATGCTTTATAACATAAAATGACTGTTAGGTATTGAAACAAAAAAGAAAAACAATTCATTATTTTGCGTATTTTAATCAAGCATAGGTCTACGATAGTGCTAAATAAATGCAATTTATGAGTCGCTTTCTTAAGTTTTTTAGGTATATATGCAATAAAAATAAAATTATTTGTAAGATAGGTACCGAATCTAAAATATTTACTTGCATTTCCTCCATGTTTCAAGGCGATTGAGCAGTTAATAAATGACACATGCAACAGCCATACGATATTTTAAACGGCTCAGAATAAATACTTTTTATTTCGTCATGATTTAAGTCGTTAAGCCCCGCCTGGTGTCATAATGAACAGTAGTGATGATGTAGTGCATAAAAAACATTCATTTGGTTAACACTTTCGCGCTGCGAGTATGTTGTTTTGTTGTTGTTGTTTGTCGGATGTCGAGTTAAAATACGATGTACAACGATTTTTATATAACTAAGGACTCAGTTTTATATAAATCAGATGTAACATTTATTTATTTACTAATTTTATTCGAAAATAAAGTTGACTGTTATCTTTTCATGCTTTAAAGCGTAGATAGTAATTATGGTAGGCACCGACTCGCTGGGGACCGAACATTCCAACGTAATCCT